>JAVJIX010000259.1:465000-510000 GCA_036785185.1 Paratrypauchen microcephalus
TTTTATTTTATACCCCAAATGTCTCCATGCCTCAGTCAGGTGTGAAAGGGGCGTGGCTCTCACCTGGTCAGAAACTCCACCACAGCATCGCCCAAAAACTCCAGCCTCTCGTTGTGGTTGATCCTGAAAACACAAAACAGGAAACGATGAGAGCTGCTAATTAAGTATTTGTTTAATTACAGGATTCTAATTTTAGGCGTTTTTGTTTGACAACAGAAGGTGCGAAGGCGAGACGGTGACAACCTGAAAATTAAAACTCTGCAGTTGTGTTGAAACAAATAAAAAATGTACCACTTTGGAAACTAGAGAAACGGGGGAAAAGTCTAGAGGATGTTGAAGCTGTTAAAGCTTCACTGTGTAACTTTTTGGGAAGAGGGTCTGTCACCATGGAGATATAGTTGCTCTGCTTGGAATAATTTACTTATTTTAACAATTTAAGAAAAGTTACAGTGCACCTTTAAGCAATGTATCGTTATTTTAAGACTTGGCGTGTTTTAATTCATGGTTTTTGGTTTCTTAAAATTCAGTTATAACCAATGAACCAATTAAAAACTATCAATGTTTTAAAGATACATTATGGAACTTTCTGGAGTTCCTTTCTCCACAGAGATAGATACGTTTTACGCCATAATGTGGATGATTATTTGCCTGGTTTACACCAGACCACATCACAGTGAGATATGGTCTGGGAGCACCTACTGAATATCTCGTAGTGGAGGTGTGGTTTACGATCAACAACGGCCGTTTATTGGGCGTTACGAATGTCTATCATTTGGCGTATACGTAGCCCATAGCCAATCATGTCAGTTGTCAGTTCAAACTACAAGTTTCCGTTTGTCGCGTAGTACGCGTCACCGTCTTTCCACCCCTCCCCGCTCTCTGATTGGCTCCCAGAATCAGGAGAGCTCGCTTAGCCTAGTTGCCAGGCTGTCTTTCAGATCGGAACGAACGAAAGCAGCCTGGGATTTCCCAGGTTAGATGATTATAGCCACAGGAACAACATCACCATGGAAACAAGTAAGAGTCAAAATGGGTTTTATTCACGATTACGTCACAAAAACGGAGGACGTTTGGAAACATGCGAATGTCGACTTCTTTTGGGCTCTGTGGGCGATAGAAACTGACAAAATCTGAGAAGATGGCCCGGTTGTCCTCATCTAGATGTCATTGTATTTTTTTCTTTTTTTCCTTTTATAATTTGTGTATTAGAACTCGGGGATCTCCACCCTGTAGCTCGGGAGGTACCAGTATCTCTCCACCCCCTTCCCAGCAGCTCAACAAAAGATTTCTGAATTATATGTATTGCGCTTAAAGGGATATATATATATTTTTTATGTTAATCTGTATGGCTTCCCCTTCAACAGTGTCCTGAGATTAACACTGACTTACCTCTAACAGAGTGAGCTGGTCCGGTTCTCCTCCGGTAACGTAGCTCGTAAATGTAGTTCCGGTAAGTTAGCCAGGAGAGTTAATAAAGCTTGTTTTTCTTCTCAAAACAACATTTGTCCGAAAAGTGATATATTTGCGTCACAAACAGTTGTCCACGCAAAAATTCAGCAGCGTATTTCGCATTCGCATATTACTCTCTCGATTCGTATCAATGCACCCATGTTAGCTTTATTAGCCTGTTCACTTGTAAACATCCGCTTACGAGGATGTCGCCGTACCGCATCCGCCGTACACATCCGCTAAAAGTTAACAGGCTAATACAGCTAATATGCACGCAGTGATACGAATCGAGACAAAATATGCAAATGCAAAATACGCTGCTGAATTTTTGCGCAGACAACTGTTTGTGACGCAAATATATTTGACGGAGCCACGACACCTTTAAAAGTCCTAGAACGCAAATTTTATGTCTGTATCATAATGCAGTGAGTTGTTATTGATGTTGCAGTGATCAAGATACCAGAATTTGAAGTAAAAAGTCCTGCTCAATGGCCCTACTATTTGGGCCAATTCAGCAGGATCCGAGGGCCGGATTTGACCCCTGGGCCACAGTTTGGACACCCCTGGTCGAAGGCTATAAGAGTCAGGTTTGTGGAGATAGAAGCCCATTCACAGTAAGCTTTTCAGGATGGTAAAAAAAAACAAAAACGTTATCGGACATATTGAACTCTTTTTTTGACCTCAAGAGCTTAATTATACCTGTACTTATTAAACTCAAATACATGGGAAAAACAATAGTGTGCAGCGCTTTTTTGAGTAAACAGACCCGGAGCTGACCCGCGCAGCCTGTGTCCGGCGTTTATTAAAAACTGCGAGGGCTTCGTTAAAATTAGCTCGTTACGTTTCCGTGGAGATGTCTTTCCCTTCACAGCTGGACTTAATTCTGCTGCCAGCGTGAACGCAGGCCGGACTAATCACCGGACATGTGCGCGTGATTGGACGAGGACGTGGCGAGGATGTGGACATGGCGGGCGGCGGGCACGGGGGGGCAGATAGGGCTCCGCAGGTGAGCACTTACCTGGACGGGGAGGGGTCGTCCTGCCCCAGGCGAGACATGATATTAATCAGAGTGTTGATTCCTGGAATAAAAACACAGAGAAAAAACGAGGGAGCAGGGGGTCAAAACAAGATAAAATACAACTAAAAAGTGCACTCTGATTGGACTAACAGTGTGGGTTCAATTTAAAGACGCACCATGGAACTTTGGTCAAAAAAAGTAATTAAAAAAACATGTTACACTATTTTCTTTACCAACTCTAAAATACATAAATGAAGTAGTGGTTATTTTTTATTTATTTATTTTTATTTTTATTCTTTTTTTATTGTAGTTTAGTTTAGTCCTGGTTTAGTCCTGGTTTAGTCATAGTTTAGTCCTGGTTTAGTCCTGGTTTAGTCCTACTTCAGTCCTAGTTTAGTCCTACTTTAGTCCTGCTTTAGTCCTACTTTAGTCCTGCTTTAGTCCTACATTAGTCCTTGTTTAGTCCTAGTTTAGTCCTGATTTAGTCCTGTTTTAGTCCTGATTTAGTCCTTGTTTAGTCCTGATTTAGTCCTTGCTTAGTCCTGATTTAGTCCTGTTTTAGTCCTACTTTAGTCCTTGTCTAGTTCTGGTTTAGTCCTACTATAGTCCTACTTTAGTCCTTGTTTAGTCCTGCTTTAGTCCTTGCTTAGTCCTTGCTTAGTCCTGTTTAAGTCCTACTTTAGTCCTTGTTTAGTCCTGCTTTAGTCCTTGCTTAGTCCTGATTTAGTCCTGTTTTAGTCCTACTTTAGTCCTTGTTTAGTCCTGCTTTAGTCCTTGCTTAGTCCTGATTTAGTCCTGTTTTAGTCCTACTTTAGTCCTTGTCTAGTTCTGGTTTAGTCCTGGTTTAGTCCTGCTTTAGTCCTACTATAGTCCTACTTTAGTCCTAGTTTATTCCTGATTTAGTCCTGTTTTAGTCCTTGTTTAGTCCTTGTTTAGTCCTGGTTTAGTTTATAATTTCAGTTGGTTTTAGTTAGTTGTATTTTATCTTGTTTTTATCAAAACAAGATAAAATACAAGTAAAAAGTGCACTTTGATTGGACTAACAGCGTGGGGTCAATTTAAAGACGCACCATGGAACTTTGGTCAAAAAAAAGTAATTAAAAGGGTCCATGTTACACCATTTTCTTTACCAACTCTAAAATACATAAATGAAGTAGTGGTTATTTATTTTATTTTATTTTTTTCTTTTAATTGTAGTTTCGTCTTCAGTCCTGTTTTCTAACAAGTACAGTAGGCAGTCCTGCTTTAGCATTAGTTTGACATAGCAGATTTAGTCCTGTTTTAGTCCTGATTTAGCACAACTCCGTCTTTGACACTGTTCGTCTCTAGAGGAGTACAGCTGGCGCGCTTCGGACATAGGCAGAACTGGCCAGCACAACTCCCGGCCTGCTGCTAATGCTGCTAACGCTGCTACACCGGACTCGCCTGCCGCCCCCCGCCCGGAGAGGAGACGCCGCAAGCGGTGTGAGAGGAGGCAGAAGCGAGGCCGGCGCGGCGGTATCAGAGCTAGGCTAACGGCTAGCCCGCACCGGCCGGCCATTCCATCCATTCTCCTCGCCAACGTGCAGTCTCTGGACAATAAAATGGACTACATCAGACTGAGGGCTGCCCAGCGCGACGTGAGGGAGTGCTGTGTTTTTGTTTTTACGGAAACATGGCTCCATGACAACATCCCGGACTCAGCGGTGCCTGGACGAGCTAACATGCTACCGCTCGGACCGAGCTAGCGGTGTCCCCGGAGTTAAATCCCGCGGAGGGGGTTTAATAATTTTTCTTCGGGACACTTATTGTCGGGACGCTGTGGTGGTATGTAGACACTGTTCACCCCTAGTGGAGTTTATGATTCTGAAGTGCCGGCCTTTTTATCTCCCGCGTGAAATCACGGCAATATTGCTAGTGGTTGTTTACGTCCCCCCATCACCGAACAGCGCTGATAGGAGGGAGGCACTGTATGAGTTGTATAACTCTATTAGTGAGCAACAGACTGCTCACCCGGACGGATTTTTTATCCTTGCCGGGGATTTCAATCATGCAGACCTCAAAACTGTCATGCCACAAATGCATCAGCATGTTGATTTCCCAACCAGGGGAAACAACATTTTGGACATGGTTTACACTACACACAAGGGAGCATACAAGGCTTACCCCCCTCCCCCACATAGGCCTCTCTGACCACATCTCTGTTGTGCTCAGACCGGCATACAGACCCCGTGTAAGGGTCTCTAGGCCGGCTCTGAAGCAGATCCAGGTGTGGCCAGAGGGGGCCTCGTCTGCACTACAGCACTGCCTCGGTACAACAGACTGGGCAGTGTTCAAACAGGCCGCCACATACAACAATCACACTGACATTGAGGAGTACGCAGACACTGTGACCTCCTACATCACCAAATGCATTGGTGATGTCACACACACAAAAACCATCACCACCAGGGCTAACCAGAAGCCATGGCTGACAGGGGAGGTTCACAGGCTGTTGAGAGCCAGGAACGCTGCCTTCAGAGCTGGGGATGTCCCCCATCTGAGGGCAGCAAGAGCCAACCTGTCCCGTGGAATCAGGAAAGCCAAACACAAATACACACAGAAAATAACCGGACACTTTAGGAGATAGCAGGGACACACGGAGTCTGTGGCAGGGCATCCAGAACATCACGGATTACAAACCCTTGCCACAGACCTGTGACAATAATATCACCCTGCTCAATGACCTCAACAGCTTCTTTGCACGGTTTGAGGCAGGAAATGACACCCGTCCCAAAAAACTCCACCACCTCCCCACGACCAGCCCCTGTGTGTGTCTGCAGCCAGCGTGAAGAGGACACTCTCCAGGATCAACACCCGCAAGGCTGCAGGCCCGGACAACATTCCTGGTCGTGTGTTGAAAGACTGTGCAGAGGAGCTCAAGGATGTCTTCACAGACATCTTTAATGCTTCTCTGAGCCAGGCTGTCGTTCCCTCCCTGCTTCAAAACCACTACCATCGTTCCCGTGCCAAAGAAGCCCACTCCGGCCACTTTTAATGACTATCGCCCTGTTGCACTGACCCCCATCATCATGAAGTGCTTTGAACGGCTAGTCATGGCACACATCAAATCCATCCTCCCCCCACCCTAGACCCATACCAGTTTGCATACCGGGCCAACCGCTCTACCGAGGATGCAATCTGTTCTGCACTTCACCCGGCTCTCACCCACCTAGACAATAAAGACTCATATGTGAGAATGCTGTTCATAGATTTCAGTTCAGCATTCAACACTATAATCCCACAGCAGCTCATTATCAAACTAGACCACCTGGGGCTTCAGACCTCACTGTGTGATTGGCTGCTGGACTTCCTCAGTGAGAGGCCACAGGCAGTGCGGGTGGGCAGAAACACCTCAAGCTGCATTAGACTGAGCACAGGAGCCCCCCAGGGCTGTGTGCTCAGTCCGATGCTCTTCACTCTGCTGACCCACGACTGCTCACCAGCGTTCAGCACCAATCACATAGTGAAGTTTGCGGACGATACGACTGTGGTGGGTCTCATCTCTAATAACGATGAGACAAACTACAGGAGTGAGGTGAGCTCTTCTGACCCAGTGGTGCAGCAATAACAATCTCCTTCTTAATGTTGAAAAGACCAAGGAGATTGTTGTTGACTTCCGGAGAGGCCCCACCCAGCACCCCCCACTGTCCATCAATGGTGCTGCTGTAGAGAGGGTGAGCAGCACCAAATTCCTGGGGGTGCACATCAGTGAGGACCTCTCCTGGACAGTGAATACTGTATCACTGGCAAAGAGGGCTCAGAAGCGCCTCTATTTCCTCCGCAAACTGAGGAGAGCTGGAGCCCCTCCACCCATTATGACCACCTTCTACCGAGGCACCATTGAGAGCGTCCTGACCAGCTGCATCACTGTGTGGTACGGGAGCTGCACTGAACAGAACAGGAAAGCTCTGCAGCGCATAGTGAATGCAGCTGGGAGGATCGCTGGTGTCTCTCTCCCTCCCTCCTAGACATTTTTAACACCCGGCCCACCCGCAGAGCGTCCAGCATTGTGGGTGACCCGAGCCACCCCGCACATAGCCTGTTCAGCCTCCTGACCTCGGGGAGAAGGTACCGGAGTCTCCGGGCCCACTCCACCAGGCTTTCAAACAGCTTCATCCACCAGGCTGTCAGGAGGCTGAACTCACACCCGAACTCACACCTGAACTCCCACCTTACCCATCTCCCACCCCACACCCTCCATATTGGCATACCCTGTATTCCATAAAAAGACCTATCACTCTAGACACTTTAAAAAAAAAAAAAAACTGCTGCTAAGGACTACTGTTGCACTGTTGCACATTTACATTTACTACTGGATTTTACTCCTGTTGCACTGTTGTTTACTACTGTTATTGCACACTTACATTTACTACTGGAATTTTTAGTACTGTTGTTTACTCCTGTTATTGAATTTTACCCCCGTTGCACTGTTGTTTACTACTGTTATTGCACATTGACTACTGGAATTTTAGTACTGTTGTTTACTCCTGTTACTGCACTAGAATTACTACTGTTGCACATTTATTTTTATTTTATCTTAACTCCTATGCACATTCTACTGCACATGACCAAGTCACTGCTGTATCTTCCATTGCACATTTTTGATGCACACTGCACACTTTGGAAATCTGTATATAGTATAGTTTATTTATTATGTTGCACTGTTTTAAGATTTTAGACCGTAGACTTTAGTTTTAACTTAGATCTCTGTCTTAGATAGTTTTTTGTTGTGTTTTGTCTTCATATTGTATTTTGTACACTGTCTTTTTGCACTACCTGGCCAGAGAGAAACAAAATTTCGATTCACTGTATGTTGAACACATATGGCAGAATTGACAATAAAGCTGACTTTGAACTTTGAACTTGAACTGTTTTAGGCCTACTTTAGTCCTTGTTTAGTTCTGGTTTAGTCCTGGTTTAGTTTATAATTTCAGTTAGTTTAGTTTTGTAAACACACAATACAGTTTCAGTTGTATTTTTTTCTTTTAATTGTACTTTAGTTTAATCCTGCTTTAGTCCTACTTTAGTTCTTTAGTTGTAGTCCTGCTTTAGTCCTACTTTAGTCCTTGTTTAGTTCTAGTTAAGTCCTTGTTAAAGTTTATAATTTCAGTTTTGTAAACGCCAATACAGTTTCAGTTATTGTTTTTTTCTTTAAAATTGTCGTTTTTTTCTTTAAAATTGTCGTTTTTTTCTTTAAAATTGTCGTTTTTATTTATTTCAGTTAACAAAAGTATTTTTTTTTTCAATTTTAGTTTTACTGAACTAAAGGCAAAAAGGAGCTATTCACTTGCACACTACCACTTCATGACATCACGAGGTGGAACAGAGCGGTTTGAGCTTTGGAGATGTAAACGGACTAATAATAAAGTGTTCCTCAAACGTGTGAATGAAACAAAACACAAGCCCAGGTCTGTTTTTGAGGAGGAAACGACATTATAACATGGCTTAAACGTGCACTGTGTACCTTTTCTGGAGGTGGTCATTTCCATGGAGATATTAATAATTTGTTAAATATTTAAATTTCCACAGTACGGCATTAAACTGTCTGTTCTTACTGTAAGTGGGGTCGCTTCCACAAATCTAACTTACAATGTGGTTTCCATGGAGATCCATACTGTGGAACATTCAGTCTCCATGGAAACAAGCAGGTGACGGACACTCCACCAGAAAAGTCGCACATTTAAAGCTTATAAGTGTGCATTCTGCATAATATAAAACTCGTAGGACTCACCCTTCTTCCTCATGTACATGTGGTGCACCTTCCGGTCTCCGTATTTGGGCTGCCGGATGCCGCAGTTGGAGAGGGAGTTCCGGGCGTGGTCGGGATTCATGCCGAAGTTCAGGTGGTGACTGGGGTGGGTCATGGCCAGCTGGAAAACCACAAACAAAAACTAGATATTAGCACAAAGCTGACACAATACAATATTATTTCAGCCAAGAGGGCCTGTAATAGTCTCTTCCACACGTATTTGAGAAAATGTGAGTGCGACATCACCCAATTAAATAAGTTAAATTAAAGCCCCAGTGTGTAGGATTCGTGGCGCATAGGTGGATAGTCACTATTGCACTTTCTGTTTTAGCTACGGCAGACCTCGAGGGTCACCCGGGCGCGCCGTAGCGCGGACAGCTCGCGTACCGGCGCAAGAACCGCGCGCCACTACTGTATACATAAAACGCGGTCCCGTTCCCTTTTTTTTTTCCGCATGAAAACACACATTCCCGATCATGTACCATGACATTCTACACATCAAATGAAACCTTACAGTCTCCTCTTTTTGACTATGCAATTAATTTCCCGGCACAACAATCACTCCCTGAGCACATGGGGCTTTTATACGGAAAAGCACAAAACGGAAAAGCACAAAGCTTACCTTTGAAGGCTCTGCCCAGGTCAAACTCAGCATTTCACCATAAGCTTGGTCTGAAATCTGTCCGTAAGGATCCAGTGAATAAAATCCAGTAAAACAATTTAGTCCAAAACACGTGTTAGATCCATTACGACGTGTGATCCGGCAACATGCTTGTCGTTGTTTATCCAAAACCACGAGCCTTGCTGAAGGCGAAGGCGGAGCCCAAATGTCCTTCTGCGGCTCTCGTATTCAAAATGGCTGCTTCTGTATGGGGAAGATCCCCCTTTTATGTGACTATATCTAAGTCCAAAAGAATACTTTGATTTCATGATGGAAGTGAAAAGGCTTGGAAAACACTGTATTTTTGAATGGGTATCTTCAATTTTGGTAATTAACGGGTAAAAATCTTACACACTGTCCCTTTAAGTAAATAAATTGAGAAAGACAAAAACGAAGAGTGATTTATTTATAATTTCAGTTAGTTTTGTAAACACACAATACAGTTTCAGTTAGTTATCGTTTTTTCTTTTAACTATAGTTTAGTTTAGTCCTTTTTTAGTCCTACTTTAGTCCTTTTTTAGTCCTGGTTTAGTCCTGGTTTAGTCCTTGTTTAGTCCTGGTTTAGTCCTTGTTTAGTCCTGGTTTAGTCCTGCTTTAGTCCTGCTTTAGTCCTGGTTTAGTCCTACTTTAGTCCTTGTTTAGTCCTGGTTTAGTCCTGCTTTAGTCCTTGTTTAGTCCTGGTTTAGCCCTACTTTAGTTCTTGTTTAGTCCTGGTTTATGGATGGATGGACAATACCGTTTCAGTTATCAGTTTTTTCTTTTAATTGTAGTTAAGTTTACTCCTGGTTTAGTCCTGCTTTAGTCCTACTTTAGTCCTCGTTTAGTTCTTGTTTATTCCTGCTTTAGTTCTAGTTTAGTCCTGATTTAGTCCTTGTTTAGTCCTGCTTTAGTTTATAATTTCACTTAGTTTTAGTTAGACCATGGCCAGCTCCACCACGCTATGTGGCGCTGTCGTCCAACTACTTCTGGGTGATGGCTACTCAATAAAAACACAACAAACTCTGTGGCGGTATACAAAGATGGCGCTCGAGGAGTTTGCCGGAGCAGCATTGGTGTATGTGTTGTGCATTCTTTCTTCGCAGCCATGATTTTGTCTGACTTTTCCGGCAACAATCGCTACTTATGACGGCGTCGGCGCCTCCTGCCACTTCCAGGTGAAATCCCTGGAGAAAATTCCTGCGCATGCGCAGTACGCCAATCCGATCCGATATCGTGCACAAGGCGGCACCGAGCGGATTACTGTCAGCCTAAGCCAGGGGTTCCAATCGGATTCAGGAAACCAATCCCTATACCATCCTTAGCCTGTGCACATGAATTCGATACGATCCCAATCCGTTTGCAGTCGGATTACACTCATCCATGTGCACACAGTCAGTTAAAGGTCCCATGGCATGAAATTTTCACTTTCTGAGGTTTTTGAACGTTAATGTGAGCTCCCCTACCCTGTTTAGGCCCCCCCCCCCCCATGGCTAAAAGTTGCGAAATGTCTAAACTGAGCATTTGCGATCCTTTTCTGCGTTACACAAAACCAGTGTTGAAACGGGCGAGTTCGGACAAGGCACCTTTTTGACGTCAGATCGGCAAATGCAGCTCCAACCCCTCCCTCTGTCTCCGCTCAGCGCCCCTGTATATCCCGCCTAGAGAGTTTGGACTGTGAATGCGCTACGCAATGCGAAATGCGTTTTTTTATTTGCCTGGAGGCACGTCCGAGTGTTTCTAGGCTCGGAAGTCCTTTATCTGAGCCTCTGGACCTTTGAACAGCAGTGGTTTCATTTTATTTTATGTGGAAATGTGTTTATTTTTCAATGGAACACTCTAACTCTCTCCCCCCGTGCAAAAACAAGGAAATGGATCAAAGAGCGCACAGAGAGACAGCGGAGCGTTTAGCCACGCCCCCACCTTCTACAATTGGCCAGCTTTTTCCTCCTCATTTGCATTCAAGCAACAACGCCCATTATAGAGTGTTCTGAGTGAGGAAAATGACTCTTTTTCAGCTTATCTTTGTTTCTCATGCACTGAGTGTTGATTTTGAAGAAGGATTCATTTACAGTATTAGGGAACCATTAAGGAGCCATATAAAAGCATCAAGAAGTACCATGTCATGGGATCTTTAAAAAAACCACCAGGATCATGGAGCGCGGGTTAACACGAACATTTTAAGACCAAAATGTTGAGACTAAGAGCAGAAGTTACAGAGAAGGGCGACGTTTTTTCAAGCCAGAGTCGATGGAGCCAGAAGCATGCCCGTGCTCACATCCTGTTTGGAACCAAGGTTATAATAGTTTTGGATTTTTCATTATAGTTTAGTTTTAGTTAGTTTTAATTAGTTTTTAGAGCGGCTCTGATAGTTTTAGTTTTTTCTGACTGCTCAGTTTTAGTTTAGTTTTTATTCGTTTTAGTTTTTGGGTTATACTTTGGGTTTTTTGTCAAGTGCAGGATTGAAAAAGAAAGTATTGCGTTATCAAACTTACAAACAAACAAATACAATTTTAAAACATTTATTCAGGTTTACGACAACCATAGCCGTCCACAAGCTGCAGCCTTAAGTGCAAAAACAAATAAAAATACACACCAAAACTTCCACATTTACTAACTCCAAAATACGGAAATGAAGAAGTAGCAGCAAAGATAAAGAAATTTTAAGTAAAAAAGTTAAATTAAGTAAATAAATTGACAAAGATGAAAATGAAGAGCGATTTATTTATATTTTCAATTAGTTTTAGTTTTGTAAACCCACAATACAGTTTCAGTTATCGATTTTGTCTTTTGTCGTTTAGTTTAGTCCTGCTTTAGTCCTACTTTAGTCCTGGTTTAGTTCTTGTTTAGTGCTGCTTTAGTCCTACTTTAGTCATGGTTTAGTCCTACTTTAGTCCTACTTCAGTCCTTGTTTAGTCCGAGTTTAGTTCTATTTTAGTCCTGCTTTAGTCCTACTTTAGTCCTGGTTTAGTTCTTGTTTAGTCCTGCTTTAATCCTGCTTTAGTCCTACTTTAATACTGGTTTAGTCCTACTTCAGTCCTTGTTTAGTCGTTTTTATTTATTTCAGTTAACAAAAATATTTTTTCAATTTTAGTTTTCGCTTTTTCGTTCATTTTCTTTAACTATAATAACCTTGTTTGGAACGAGAGGTTTCTTTTCTCTCTTTCTCTCTCCTCTCTTCTGGCTTTGTTCCCCTTTTTTCTGGATCTTCCCACCTCTACGCTCTCTCGCTTTATCTCCATCTCTTCCTCCTCCTTTTTCCTCTGTCTTTTTTCTTTTTTCTCTCCCTGTTTCGCTCCTCTCTTCAAGCCTTCTTTCCGTTCTCCCTTTCGCCATCCCTGCACCTTTTTCTCTGTGCCTCTTTTTGGCTATCGCTCTTTGTTCTCTTTGTTATCCATCTCACTTAGAATCCCTCTTTCCGACCACCTATCCCTTTCTCCCTCTCTCCGTCTCCCCTCTTTTTTTCCTCCCTCTCGTTTACAGTCTCGTTTATACAGTCTGTGATCTTTCTCGAGTACAGCTTTATAGTTTAAGCACCTCCTGAGGTCCAAATAAGTCCAAAAAGTCCAAAAAGTCCAAAAAGTCAAAATAAGTCCAAATAAGTCCAAAAAGTTTAAAAATTCCAAATAAGTCCAAATAAGTCAACAAAGTCAAAAAAGTCCAAAAATAAGTCCAAAAAGTCCAAATAAGTCCAAAAAGTTCAAATAAGTCCAAATAAGTCCAAAAAGCCCAAATAAGTCCAAAAAGTCCAAATAAGTCCAAAAAGTTTAAAAAGTCTAAAGTCCAATAAGTCCAAATAGTCCAATAAGTCCAAGTCCAAATAAGTCTAAAGTCCAAAAAGTCTAAAGTCCAATAAGTCCAAAAAGTCCAAATAAGTCCACGGTGTACTGTAATTAGCAAGCATCTAATCCGGAAATGCACTGTTAGCATGCTAGTTGACGCTCTGAAACCCATGAAAAGCGCTGGGGTAACTTTGGACCACTGCAAACTGTTTTAAAATGAACTTTTCACCTTTTCAACTTAGTAAAAATCAGGTAGAAAAGCTCAGTAACTGCGTGTGTGAAACATCTATTGACGACAGGGCTACGAGATAATGTTTATCGACCGCTAATACGCCTCGAACTCGCCGTTTTCTTTCCCAATTTCAGCGCAGATGAGAGAAAAGTTATAAGAAACACGTCAGCGAGTTTAGATAGAGAAGAATACAGTGATTTAAAACAAAAACAAACAACAAAAACACAAGGCTCCGATGACAAAATAAAATGGAGAGAGTGGAAATAGAAGTCTGGAATCTCCTGCCGAATATAGAGTGAAAACAGACGATTTATCAACGTATGGGAAATATTTGTGAGCTTCCTGTTTGTAGGCGCCATTTTGAGGACTTTTCAACTCTAAAGAGAAAGACGCAGTAATATGTTGTTTTGAATAGTTAATTGCCACGGTAACTAGGTTCTCAGATTTCTCCGTCAATCTGAGAACCATAAATAAGTACAGTACTTTTTTGGTGTTTATCTCGCTGTTTTTCTCCATGTTTCTCTCCTTTTACCTGTCTATCTTCTCTTTCTCTTCCTCTCCTCTCTCACAAACCACTTCTTTCCTTTCGGCCTTTCTCTCAGTCTTTTTTTCTCTTCTGTTCCTTCTTTCTCTCTTTCCTCTCCTCCCCATTCTCTCTCTCTCTTTCTTTCTGCATCTCCCCCCCCCCTCTTTATCCGCCCAGATCTTTCGCTCCATCTCTCCCTCCTTCTCACTTTCTCTCCACCTTTCTTTTTCTGTACGTCTCTCTCTTCTCCTTCGCCATCTTTATCTCCTCTCTTTTCTTCTCTCAGCCTTTTTCTTTTCCTCTCTGGCAATCACTCCTTTTTATTTATCTCAATTGAAATCCCCCTCTTCTCCCTCTCTCTTTCTCCTTCTCCCCAGTCTCTCTATTACTCTCTCTGCCTCCTATCACTCTCTCCTTCACCCTCTCCCTCACACTCCATTTCTTCATCTCTCTATCACACTCTGTCTCTTCTGTCATCTGTCTTTTCGCTTCCCTCTTTCTTGGCACTCTTCTAGGTTTCCTCCCTTTCTTTCTCTTCACCTCACCCATCTTCTCTTTATTTCTTTCCCTGTATCCCCTTCTTTCCAATCCCTCTCTCCTGTTTCTCTCCCTCTCTCCTCTCCGTCCTTCCCTCTGTTTCTAAATCTCTCACTTTGTCACTTCCTTCCTTCTAACACACACACAGAGCCTCTTCATATTTCACTTTTTCTTGTCGTTTACACAGATGTTGATTTCTGCACCTGTTTAAACTCCACACGGTCTCCTCCTGACATGAACGGAACCCCAAACACAGGCAGAACACGCACACAAACACAGGCAGAACATGCACACAAACACAGGCAGAACATGCACACACACACAGGCAGAACATGCACACAAACACAGGTAGAACAGGCACACAAACAGGTAGAACATGCACACAAACACAGGCAGAACATGCACACAAACACAGGTAGAACAGGCACACAAACAGGTAGAACATGCACACAAACACAGGCAGAACATGCACACAAACACAGGCAGAACATGCACACAAACAGGTAGAACATGCACACAAACACAGGCAGAACATGCACACAAACACAGGCAGAACATGCACACAAACACAGGCAGAACATGCACACAAACACAGGCAGAACATGCACACAAACACAGGCAGAACATGCACACAAACACAGGCAGAACATGCACACAAACACAGGCAGAACATGCACACAAACACAGGCAGAACATGCACACAAACACAGGCAGAACATGCACACAAACACAGGCAGAAAATGCACACAAACACAGGCAGAACATGCACACAAACACAGGCAGAACATGCACACAAACACAAATACAGGCAGAACATGCACACAAACAGGCAAAACATGCACACAAACACAGGTAGAACAGGCACACAAACACAGGCAGAACATATTTAAACTGATGTTGTTTGTTGTCATGTTGATTAATACGCATTTCCTAATTCAAATAAATAAATAAAAATTAAAAATAAGTTTACTATGACCTCTTGTATATATAAGCTGAGATTTTCTATTTTATTTTTCTATTTTATTTTGATTATATATATATATATATATATATATATACACACCTATATAATCCCGCCTTATTTGAGGCCTGTCTCTTGCTGTTGTTTTTGCTACTTATTTAGAATTTATTATTGCCTTTTATATTTTTACTCTTTGTTATAAGTGGAGTTAATATGATTAACTAAGGCTATGTTCAGACTGCAGGGCTTAATTCTCAATTCCAATTTTTTTGTGAAATCCGATTTTTTTGCGGGGCCGTTCACATTTCCAATTAAACGCGACTTGTATGTGATCTCCAGTGTGAACTTTAAACGCCCCAAAAGTGTCCCGCATGCGCCTTGGAGGACACGACGACGTCAAGTGCAGCGAGCGTGCTCAATGTTTACGGAAGTCGCCTAAAGTTGCTGTCTTACCGGAGCCAAAACATGTACAGCTTATTTGTTTTAAGAAGACTGAGAAGGACGAGGTTTTTGGCCACGGCGTTTTGTGGGGCAGTGGCAGCAACGTCCGTAGAAATGAACGTGTTGGTGCGGAGTAGCGGACAAGAGTGGTGGGATTGCTACGTGTTTCGCCGCTTCACTGACACGGAGTTCATATACTATTTTCGCATGACGAGAAGAAAATTTGTGTACATTTACTCGTACCACTCTCGCTGGAGGAAACGCGCCCAGGTGGGATGAATGTGACCTGGCCGTTCAGACTGAAGTCGCATGTCAAAAGATCGGATATGTATCGGTTTTAGGACCACATATCCAAGTGGCCTGGGTCGCATTTGAAAAAATCGGATCTGTGTCGTTCAGACTGTTACTAGAAGATCAGATACATGTCGCATAGAGGCAAAAAAATCGGATTTGTGTCACTTCAGGCTGCAGTGTGAACATAGTCTTAGATTCAGGAGCTGGACCACGCCTCAACCTCCTCTGCAGCCAACCACAGCTCATCTCGATCACGCCTTCAATTACCCAATCATTTATTTACACGTTTTCTTGTAAATAAAACTAAGACAATTATTTACAAGGTTTCTTCATTTATTTTCTACATACATTTTCTTCTTCCTACTCCTTTTTGTGCAAATGTTTTGTTTTTGTTGTTCTTATTTATTGTTTTGAAAAATGTTAATTGCTTACGGCCTCAAATAAATAAATAATAATTTATACAGCCTATCCCGACAACACCGTCCATGTCAGCTCTCGACCCTAACCCCGTGTCTCGTCCATCCTTCAGCTCGAAGACATCATCTTTAAAGAGGGGGGTTCCGAATCAGCTGGACGACCATTTTGGACTGAAGACGGACCCCCCACCCTGAGTCTAGCTAACCCTAACCCAGCCGTCGCATCTACCCACCGTCAATCGTCAATATCTTTATCATATTCCATTGTCGCGTCGTGGTCCTTGCTCGTGAATTATATATTGTGATGTTTGAGCTGCTGTGTCTAAATTATTTCCCTTGTGGATCCATAAAGTTTGTCTAAGGTTAAGGGTGCATCTCCACAAACCTGACTTTTATTTGCCTCTTCTTGCTCGTTTCCATGGAGATGTTGTTCCTTTGGCTATAATATTCCACATTATGGCATAAAGTTTATCCAGGATGTTCCAAAGACGGGCTGGAACTTTCTATTTCTGTGGAATATTTCAGTTCCGTCACTGTAAATGTGTTTTAAAGCCTTACTGTGGAACATTTCAAGCAAAGCAATAAGATCCCCATGCAGATAAGGAATTGGACCAAACTTCGTGCGTCTTTAAGAGTAGACGTCCTGTATGAATGTCCCGGTTTTCCCTTGTCCAAACTTCCTCTCTCCGCTCCCATCGCTCACAGCGCCGCTCAGAAATAACACTCGTTTGTGTTAGTATTTTTCCGTTGCTTTGTTACCACGGCGATGCGGATAACATGATTTTTAACTCGTGTCGAGTTGAGAAACCGTTTCCCTTCGCTGAACCCCAATGAACGAGGCGGCGCCGCAGAATGGGACTTGTTCACGCCGCTTGTAAATATTGAAATGGCGCCGTTACGTATACGTCGCTGGAGCTTGAAATTGATTTGAAGTCTGGTGAAAAAAGCGAGTTTGGCGAGCTGGCACAGAGGGGGAGCTGCTAAAAGATTTGTGTTTTCTTCGAGATTAACATGCTGCTAATATAAGATTGAAAAACAAATAAAACAGACTATGCTTTGATCCTGGTTGAGTCCTGGTTAAATGGTCACATCTTTATATAGCACTTTTCCACCTTCAAGGCGCCCAAAGCACTTTACAACAAGGAACCACTCACACATTCACACACCAGTGTATGCAGACACCGGGGGCAAGGGTTAAGTGTCTTGCCCAAGGACACAACGGCAGCATTCATCTGTGGGAGTCCTGGTTGAGTTCTGGCTGAGTCCTTGTTTAGTTCTGGTTTAGTCCTGGTTGAGTTCTGGTTGAGTCCTGGTTGAGTTCTGGCTGAGTCCTTGTTTAGTTCTGGTTTAGTCCTGGTTGAGTTCTGGTTTAGTCCTGGTTTAGTCCTGGTTGAGTCCTGGTTGAGTCCTGGTTGAGTCCTGGTTGAGTTCTGGCTGAGTCCTTGTTTAGTTCTGGTTTAGTCCTGGTTTAGTCCTGGTTGAGTTCTGGTTGATTTCTGGTTTAGTCCTGGTTGAGTCCTGGTTTAGTCCTGGTTGAGTCCTGGTTTAGTTCTGGTCTAGTCCTGGTTTAGTTCTGGTTTAGTTCTGGTCTAGTCCTGGTTGAGTCCTGGTTGAGTCCTTGTTTAGTTCTGGCTGGGTCCTTGTTTAGTTCTGGTTCAGTCCTGGTTTAGCCCTGGTTGAGTCCTGGTTTAGTCCTGATTAAGTCCTGGTTGAGTCCTGGTTGAGTCCTGGTTGAGTTCTGGTTTAGTTCTGGCTGAGTCCTTGTTTAGTTCTGGTTTAGTCCTGGTTTAGTCCTGGTTTAGTTCTGGTTGAGTTCTGGTTTAGTCCTGGTTGAGTCCTGGTTGAGTTCTGGTCTAGTCCTGGTTTAGTTCTGGTCGAGTCCTGGTTGAGTCCTGGTTGAGTCCTGGTTTAGTTCTGGTTGAGTCCTGGTTTAATCCTGGTTTAATCCTGGTTGAGTTCTGGTTGAGTTCTGGTTGAGTCCTGGTTTAGTTCTGGTCTAGTCCTGGTTTAGTTCTGGTCTAGTCCTGGTTGAGTCCTGGTTTAGTCCTGGTTGAGTCCTGGTTGAGTCCTTGTTTAGTTCTGGTTGAGTCCTGGTTTAATCCTGGTTGAGTTCTGGTTGAGTTCTGGTTGAGTCCTGGTTTAGTTCTGGTCTAGTTCTGATTTAGTTCTGGTCTAGTCCTGGTTGAGTCCTTGTTTAGTCCTGGTTGAGTCCTGGTTTAGTCCTGGTTGAGTCCTGATTTAGTCCTGGTTGAGTCCTGGTTTAGTCCTGGTTGAGTCCTGGTTTAGTTCTGGTCTAGTCCTGGTTTAGTTCTGGTCTAGTCCTGGTTGAGTCCTTGTTTAGTTCTGGTTGAGTCCTGGTTTAGTCCTGGTTGAGTCCTGGTTTAGTTCTGGTCTAGTCCTGGTTTAGTTCTGGTCTAGTCCTGGTTGAGTCCTGGTTTAGTCCTGGTTTAGTTCTGGTCTAGTCCTGGTTTAGTCCTGGTTGAGTCCTTGTTTAGTTCTGGTTGAGTCCTGGTTGAGTTCTGGTTGAACAGAGTATGGAAAATGGTTGTCAAAACTATCAAAAATCAGATACTAATCAATATAAAAACGAGTATTGGATTTAGCTGCCATTCTGAGGCCTTTTCTTTATTCTAAAAGATAATTACACTAATCTGTTGTTTTGAATAGTCAATCCTGTTGCTATGGTAACGGTGCTAATCGATCTGAAATCCATAGATGGGGACTTATTCGTATTCACCTTGTCCCTTTTGTTTTTCACTTTTTCCTCTCTTTTCTCCCTGTCTTTTCTCAACTTTCTCCGGTCTCTGCCCCTCCAACCATCCATCTTTCCACCTTTCTCTCCTTCTTTCTCCTCTTCTCTATCTCTTTCCTCCTTTCTAACTTTCTTTCCTCTCTTTACCTACGCTCTCTTCTCCTCCTCCTCTCCCTCTACCTCCCCCTTATTCACGTTTTTTACTCTCTCCTCTCTCCTTTTTTCTGCCTTATCTTCTTTCTTCACCTCCTCTCACTGTTTATCTGCCTCTTTCACTTCTCTCTCTGCCAATCTCTCTTTCTCTCATCCCTTTCTCCCTCTCCTCATTTAGACTTGGACAAACTTTATTGATCCACAAGGGAAATTATTTTGACAGACCCTCCGGCAGAAAAGTTCCACAGTGCAGCTTTAGATCAGGTTTTAGTCCAGGTTTAGTTCTGGTTCAGGTCTGATTCATTTACTAGAATGAGACAAACTTGTATTTTAAAAATGTAGTTCCGATTGAGTCCCAGATTAGTCCTGGTTTAGTTCTGGTTTAGTGCTACTTTAGTCTTGGTTTAGCCCTGGTTTTGTCCTAGTTTAGTCCTGCTTTGATCCTGGTTTAGTCCTGGTTTAGTTCTGATTGAGTCCTAGTTGAGTCCTGGTTTAGTTCTGGTTGAGTTCTGGTTGAGTCCTGGTTTAATCCTAGTTTAGTTCTGGTTGAGTCCTGGTTTAGTTCTGGTTGAGTCCTGATTTAGTCCTGGGTGAGTCCTGGTTGAGTTCTGGTTTAGTCCTGGTTGAGTTCTGGTTGAGTTCTGGTTTAGTCCTGGTTGAGTCCTGGTTGAGTCCTTGTTTATTTCTGGTTTAGTCCTGGTTGAGTCTTGGTTGAGTTCTGGTTTAGTCCTAGTTGAGTCCTGGTTAAGTTCTGGTTGAGTCCTGGTTTAGTCCTGGTTTAGTTCTGATTGAGTCCTAGTTGAGTCCTGGTTTAGTTCTGGTTGAGTTCTGGTCGAGTCCAGGTTTAGTCCTGGTTGAGTCCTGGTTTAGTTCTGGTTGAGTTCTGGTTGAGTCCTGGTTTAATCCTGGTTAAGTTCTGGTTGAGTCCTGGTTGAGTCCTTGTTTATTTATGGTTGAGTCCTGGTTTAGACCTGGGTGAGTCCTGGTTTAGTTCTGGTTGAGTCCTGGTTGAGTCCTAGTTTAGTCCTGGTTTAGTTCTGGTTGAGTCCTGGTTTAGTCCTGGTTTAGTTCTGGTTGAGTCCTGGTTTAGTCCTGGTTGAGTCCTGGTTTAGTCCTGGTTTAGTTCTGGTTGAGTCCTAGTTTAGTCCTGGTTTAGTTCTGGTTGAGTCCTGGTTTAGTCCTGGTTTAGTTCTGGTTGAGTCCTAGTTTAGTCCTGGTTTAATCCTAGTTTAGTTCTGGTTGAGTCCTGGTTTAGTTCTGGTTGAGTCCTGATTTAGTCCTGGGTGAGTCCTGGTTGAGTTCTGGTTTAGTCCTGGTTGAGTTCTGGTTGAGTTCTGGTTTAGTCCTGGTTGAGTCCTGGTTGAGTTCTGGTTTACTCCTGGTTAAGTTCTGGTTGAGTCCTGGTTGAGTCCTTGTTTATTTCTGGTTTAGTCCTGGTTGAGTCTTGGTTGAGTTCTGGTTTAGTCCTAGTTGAGTCCTGGTTAAGTTCTGGTTGAGTCCTGGTTTACTCCTGGTTAAGTTCTGGTTGAGTCCTGGTTGAGTCCTTGTTTATTTCTGGTTAAGTTCTGGTTGAGTCCTGGTTGAGTTCTGGTTTAGTCCTGGTTGAGTCCTGGTTGAGTTCTGGTTTAGTCCTGGTTTACTCCTGGTTAAGTTCTGGTTGAGTCCTGGTTGAGTCCTTGTTTATTTCTGGTTGAGTCCTGGTTTAGTTCTGGTTGAGTCCTGGTTTAGTCCTGGTTTAGTTCTGGTTGAGTCCTAGTTTAGTCCTGGTTTAGTTCTGGTTGAGTCCTGGTTTAGTCCTGGTTTAGTTCTGGTTGAGTCCTGGTTTAGTCCTGGTTGAGTATCTCATTCTCTAACCCTCCCTCTCTCTGACCCCTCATTCCTTTTCCCCCTCTCTCTGGTCTCTTCTTCTATCCCTCACCCCTCATCCCTCACTCTTTCTCTCCTCTCTTCTAGCTTTCTTCCCCTCCTTCCCATTCTCTCTCTCTCTCTGTCTCTCCATTTGTTCCTCATTCTCCTTTTCTCTCGGTCTTTCTTTTTTCTGTATGTCTCTCTCGTCTCCCTCCATCTTCATCTCCCCTCTTCTCTTCTCTCCACTTCCCTCTCCATTTTCTCTCTGGCAATCGCTCCTTGTTTATCTCCCTCTCTCTGACCCTCATCCCTCCATCTCACCTTCTCTTTCCCTTTCTCCTTCTCCCCAATCTCCCTATCTGTCCCTCTCTCTCTCTTTGCCTCTGCATATCTCTCTCCTTCCCTCTCTCCCTCCCACTCCTTTTCTCCCTCTTTCTGTGCATCTCTCCCTCTCTCTCCTTCTCTTCTATCTAACTCATTCTCTATCCCTCCATCTCTCATCCCTCATCCCTTTCTCCCTCTCCCTGGTCTCCCTTCTATCTCTCACACCTCATCCCTCCCTCGCTCCTTCTGTTTCTCTTTCTCTCTTCTAGCTTCCTTTCCCCTCCTCCCCACTCTCTCTCTGTACCTCTCTCCCTCTGTCTCTTTTTCTTTTTCTCCTTCTCCCCAATCTCCCTATCCGTCCCTCCCTCCCTCTGTTTCTAAATCTCTCACTTTGTCACACACACAGAGCCTTTTCATATTTCACTTCTCCTCACCCCTCATCCCTCCTTCTCCTTCTCGCTCTCTCTCTCTCCGACCTCTCATCCCCCTCTCTCTCCTTCTCTTTTTCCTTCTCCCTAATCTCCCTTTCTGTTCCTCTCTCTCCTTCCCTCTCTTCCTCCCACTCCTTTTCTCTCTCTGTCTCTCTCTTCCTCCCTGTTTCTAAATCTCTCTCTTCATGTTTCCCTTCTCCTCACCCCTCCTTCTCCTTCTCTCTCTCTCTCTCTTCTCTCCGTTCTTGTCGGAGATTAACATGCCGTTACCATAAGCCCGATAACCTCCCGCTGCATCGTATCTCCACGCTCTCCGTGCTCAGTTTAAAGATTATTTTCTCCTCTTTTTTCTCTTTTTTTTGACGTCTAATTTCACTAATTCTAATCAGGCGAAAGTATTCACGCGGCGTAAATCTCAGGGGCTTTCGGGGGTTTGAAAGTTGAAAGCGGACGCCTGAACACACCTGCTGTTCACCGGTTTCAGAACGACGGAAAATAAGGAGCGTTGCCGTAGCGATTAACAATTTAAAACAAAATATAATGTCGTTTGAATGGGGGGGAAGCATCAAAATGAGCTGAAACACAGTACTGTATGCCGTTTTATCGTTTTATCATCGAGATTTCCAATAGAAGTGATTGACAGATGGAGCAGCCAATCAGAAAAAGGCGGGTTCCAACCGTGTCAAAATGAACATAGCAGCTTACAAGAAGAAAGAAAAACAATGAGGAATAAAAAACTACACAAATAAATTGAGGAATGTTATTTTAAAAACTAGAATTGTAAACGTGTTTAACCCTAGATCACTATCGCCGGATCATTTTCACCCGAACAAAAGTATTTACATGATTTTTAATATGTTGCATTTTTCTGAGTGTCATGGGTTCCTGGGCTTCACCATTCTTTTTGACATCTTTGTAGGTGTAGGTGTTTCCCTACCCCAAAGCCCACTTTTTCCTATAGGCTTTTGGCAGATTTTCACCCGGTGATAGTGAAAGAGGAATGTAAGAATGTAATGAATTTAATGTAAGAGGATGTAAGGAATAGGTAAGTAAGAGTGGTCCTGGAATGTGTATCTATACTTATTTTATGAATAAATATCACAAAGTGCTGATTCATTCATTCATTCATCTTCTTCCACTTCAAAGTGCTGATTTCAAAGGGAATTCTTATAGTGAAAAGTATCATTATTTTTATTTTTATTTTTTAGGATTTTTTTGTTCTGAAATTCCTAATTTTTCTGTAATTTTGGAGCATGTTTTTAAGGTCTTCCTGTGATTTTTTCCCCCCATTTTGTTATACAACACAGTTGAAAATAAAATAAAAACTCAAATTTATCATCGTGTTGTCATATTTTGATCAAATTTTCATGACAAGCACTTTATGTTGGCAAAAGGAGAAATTCAATTTGTCAACTGGACACAGTTTATTTGGTCGAAGATGTTTCGCAGCTCATCCAAGCTACTTCGTCAGTTCTGGCTAGAGTGCTGGTGGACACTGCTTATATCTGCCTGAAGGGAGGAGGTAACTACACTGAAATTACTCTGAAACTATCACCTCTTTGTTTACAGTTTCTGTCTGGGCTCTTGTTTAACTCTTTCACTGCCAGCCTGTTTTCAAAATCTAAGCCTGTAGATTGCCAGAGATTCAGAGAATTTTCACTGATTTTACAAGACTCACAGAATACTGAGTTCTTTGACTATATAAACATGGCACACATCAAAATAAAGCCTAGACTCTCTTCTTTCACTTGGAAAAAAAATTATGTTTCTAACCTTTTCGGTTCTCAAATAACTGATAGTAGAACATAGGGAAGTTTCAGCAAAAACACTGGTTTTTGAGCAAGAAATGGAGAAAACGAGCGTTGAGTTCAGAGAAGGATTTCGAGCAGATCAGTGACTTTGACATCAATATTTATTGATTTAGTGACACCTCAAACATCTAAAATAACAGAGAAAGAGATTTTTGATGACAAAGTACATTTTTTATTTACAAATATAAGAATATAAGGCTCTGTGAATAGTGCCAAGAGATGTTTACAGGATATAATAATATCTTTTCATATAAAATAGAACTTTGTTGAGGCTTTGTCTGAGGCCCAGAGTACAGACCCATAATAAAAACTAATACACACACACACACACACACACACCTACACACACACACACACACACACACACATATATATATATATGTACATACACACAAGCCCATGCATAAACCTTTACACACACACACACAGCTACACACGCACACGCGCACGCACGCACGCACGCACACACACACACACACACACACACACACACACACAACTTCATTCATTACAATTACCATACAGCACCATTACTGCTCCAAGTCAGTAAACTTCTTCTTTGGAGCTGTCGTAGTTCTGAGGAGACTCCCTGGTCCGTGCAGCGCAAACATGACACGCCCCCTCCTCGGGCACAGCAGATCTCTGCTCAGACCTCGCTGCTTGTCTCTGCGATCCTCTGATCCAGGATCCTGGGTCCCAAGAGCGATCTGATCGCTCCATAGGCGCTGATCAACAGTTATCTGCTTTTCCGGGTTCGCTGGCCTCGCCATCTTACACACATCTATACACACACTGCACTCCTCCTTTCTTCCCCGGCTCTGATCGGCAAATAATGATACAACATCGCCATCTACATGTTGAGAGATGTGAATTACACCTCAAAAGTTGCTCCAGGCCGTAACCTAGCAACCCCCGCTGAAAAACGTGTTGAACGTCTATAGACGTTCTGGCAATCAACGGTTGGGTTCGCCCGAACGTCTATAGACGTCTCCGGCAGCCAATGAGTTAACATACCCATTCAGTACCATAATGGGTGTTTTCACACCTCTGGACCTGACCTGGCTAGTCCTATTGTTTTCTTTGTTTTGATTTAGGTTTAAGGATAGAGTTTTAGAAGGGAGTGCAGCTTGGATGAGCTGCGAAACGTCTTCAACCAAATAAACTTTGTCCAGTTGACAAATTGAATTTCTCCTTTTGCCATGGATTCTACCTGAACGACTGAGGGATTCTTCACACATACTTTTTGTTGGGTTTATTATATCGGGTATAAATGACCCGGCGAAAGTGATGGTGTTACTTTTTATAGCGAAAGTGTTCTAGTGTTAATGGTCCTTTACTGCGCAAAACTGACCCTTGAGAGCTTTAAGTCGTGGTCTAATGTTGTTTCCTCCTCAAAAACAGACCTGGAGTTGTGTTTTGTTTCTTTATTATTCGTCTGTCTGCGTCTCCACAGCTCCAAATGCTCTGTTCCACCTTGTGATGTCATGAAGTGGTAGTTTTCAAGTGAACAGCTACAATTTTTTTTACCTTTAGTCCATTAGAGATAGATGATTCCAGGACTGAAATCATCCAAATGATTCTAGTGAAGGTGTGTGGAGTTTAAAAACACAGTGGAGCACTTCCTGTATTACCAGTGTGTTCTGTGTGAGAGAAGAACCGCGTTAAACATGTGAATGAAAAAAAACAACAAGTTCAGTTCTGTTTGTGACGAGGAAACAACATTAGAGCAGAGCTTCTTGGTGTTGAATCCCATTTCTGTTGTTCCAGTGTCGGTGTGATCTACAGCTCGACCTCGCGCCCTCGTGTTTTGCTGCTGTAATAATAAGACGGTGGAGACGGTGGAGGTGTTTTGCCCATGGGGCTCTCAGCAGAGCCGTTCTTCAGACTCCAGCTCTGGTCTCTGTACGAACACGAGTTTAGCCAAAGGGCGTGAGGAAAGAAACGAAGGAAAGAAACGGAGCGAGCAACAATCCAACACATGCAGGGCTAGATCAAGGCAGATCTGGGTTTAGACCTGGTTTAGACCTTATTTGGACCTGGTTTAGACTTGGTTTAGACCAGGTTTGGACCTGGTTTAAACCTGGTTTTGGACCTGGTTACACCTCATTTATAGACCTGATTTAGACTTGGATTAGACTTGGTTTAGACTTGGTTTAGACCTGGTTTGAACCTGGTTTAGACCTGGTTTGGACTTGTTTTAGACCAGGTTTGTGCCTGGTTTAGACCTGTTTTTGGGCCTGGTTTAGAATTGGCTTAGACTTGGTTTAGAATTGGCTTAGACTTGGTTTAGAATTGGCTTAGACTTGGGTTAGACTTGGCTTAGACCAGTGCTTCTCAATTATTTTGTGTGACGCCCCCCCTAGTAAGAAGAAAAAAATTCACGCCCCCCTCCCTGCGCGTGACTATAAATGGTATTATTTGTCTAGAAAATTGTTATTAGTATGCCTCTGCATAACATTGTATCCTTTTATTAACATTAAAAACAAAAAAGAAATATACTTCCAACAAAGACTGCACTGTCTTTTAGCACTGAGGACTCGAATATTAATGTGTTTTTAACGCAGCTTTGCGCACATTTGTTTACGTTTTACAGAAACGGAACTTAAAAACCACATGGCCCATTTGCATAAACTAAAAAAAAAACATGTCTGTCCTTGTGCCCCTGATGTGTCAGCTTCTGTCCGACTAAAGGACACAACTCAGTGGAATATATGTGTTTTTTCTGTGACAGAGGATGTTCTGCTGATGGTGAGTCTGTTCTCTATATCACGTATTTAAGGTTGCCGACCCCTGCCCCAGAGCGACAATGAGAACGCCACTGCCAACTACTGTTGTTGATGTGCAATTACACTGAGTTCTAGTACAGTATGGCAAAAAAAAAGCATGTTTCCCAGGGTCACACGCGCCCCCCCTGGCATCACACCGCGCCCCCCAGGGGGGCCCGCCCCACTATTTGAGAAACACTGGCTTAGACTTGGTTTGGACCTGGTTTGGACCTGGTCTAGATTTGGTTTAGACCTGGTTTAGACAAGGTTTGGGCCAGCTTTAGACCTGGATTTGGGCCTGGTTTAGACCTGGTTTGGGCCTGGTTTAGACCTGGTTTAGACCTGGTTTAGACTTGGTTTAGGCCTGGTTTGGGCCTGGTTTAGACCTGGTTTAGACTTGATTTAGGCCTGGTTTAGACCTGGTTTCGACCTGGTTTAGACTTGGTTTAGACTTGGTTTAGGCCTGGTTTAGACCTGGTTTAGACCTGGTTTAGACTTGGTACAGACTTGGTACAGACTTGGTTTAGACCTTGTTTAAACCTGGTTTACCGGGTGCAGTCTTGGATCCAGTTTGAATCTTGTTTTGACAAAGTCTCATTCCCATGTGTTTGTTGTTTGTTTTGCTGTTTTACAGTTTTAAAACCAAGTCCATCCTTTTTATGTCACAACTTTCAGCTTCTTTGTCCAAATCCCAGTGGACTCTCCTTCTGTAAGTTCCAGATGAAACTAGTTTAAACACTTGTTGTACTGAAGTTGTTTTTGCTCTAATCTGAGCTGCTTGTGGAGGTTCTTGTGAAAAGTTATGGCCAGATGAGAGTCTCTGTGAAGTACAAAATGCTGCTCTCCAACTGAAGGAGCACGAAATGACACAAAATGGCCTTTTCAAGTCAAATGCACCATTAGGATTCAAGATGGAGAGGGCACAGCTTGTTCTTCTAACGCACAAAAAGTACAGAGACTTTCCCATCTGCAGTGCCATCCACACACAACTCCTCTCAATTAGTGTAATACAGTTTTCCTCATAGTTTTTTTAAAGGTCCTGTATTAGACCTGGTTTAGACCTGGTTTAGACCTGGTTTAGACCTGGTTTAGACCTGGTTTAGGTGTGGTTGAGATTTAGTTTAGACTTGGGTTAGACCTGATGTAGACCTGGCCTAGACCTGGTTTAGACCTGATATAGACCTGGCCTAGACCTGGTTTAGGCCTGGTTTAGACCTGGTTTAGACCTGGTTTAGGCCTGGTTTAGACCTGGTTTAGACCTGGTTTAGACCTGGTTTAGACCTGGTTTAGGTGGTGGTTGAGATTTAGTTTAGACTTGACTTAGACCTGATGTAGACCTGGTTTAGACCTGGTTTAGACTTGGTTTAGACCTGGTTTAGACCTGGTTTAGGTGGTGGTTGAGATTTAGTTTAGACTTGGGTTAGACCTGATGTAGACCTGGTCTAGACCTGGTTTAGAACTGGTTTAGACCTGGTTTATACTTGGTTTAGACCTGGTTTAGGTGTGATTGAGATCTGGTTCGGCCGTGGTTTAGTCCTGGTTTAGTCTCAATTTAGTCCTGATTTAAACCTGGATTAGACCTGGTTTCGGTGTAGTTGAGACCTAGTTTAGACCTGGTTTAGACCTGGATTAGACCTGATGCAGTTTAGATTTAAGTGTGATTGAGGCCTGGTTTAGTCGTGATTTAGACCTGATTTAGCCCTGGTTTGGACCTTGTAAATGTCCGTTTTCTCCCAGTTTTTTTTTATTTTTTAAAAGGTCCTGTATTACGCAAAACAGACTCTTGTGAGTTTTAAGGCATGTTATAATGTCGTTTTCTCCTCAAAAACAGACCTGGAGTTGTGTTTTGTTTCATTCACATGTTTGAGTAACTCTTTATTATTAATCTGTCTACGGCTACGTTTATAAGATGACGGTCTGAATAAAAGACGCAAAAGTGGTGTCCCGGCTTCACTTTTTATTCCGCGTTTAGACGAGCGTTTTCAGGAGGAAATCTGCGTACATACGGTGAAGCAAAAGTGTGTAGAATTGGATTGGGCATGCATGCCAGGTGGCTAGGTGGCGCTGTGATACATTATCACTATGTCCGCGCACATGTGTAGAATCTTCCTTCCTCTCATCTGCGCCCCGAAAAGCACAACAAAACATGGCTACTGGTAGCAAAAAAAAATCTGTGTGGTCAGACGAAGTTCAACTATTGCTTCAGATCACGTTAGATGACAAAGCAACGAAGGCGCAACAAGGTCCTGCCAAACAAAGTACACTGATATATGGACCGATGTGATGTAAACGCGTGCGCGACGTCAGCAGATTTGCAAGTTCTGCGTCTTGGGCAGTGTAGACGAAAACGCTATGGCGGAGCGTATTCAAGTTTTCCACTTTGGAGGGCGGTTTCAGTTTTTGGCGTTTTTAAGCCCCCAAAACGCCGTCACCGTCTAAACGAAAGGCATTTCCGATGAAATATTTTGTTTTTACCCGTAAATGTTCTCGTGTAAACAGGCCCTACCTCTCCAAAGCTCAAAAACGCTCTCTTCCACCTTGTGATGTCATGAAGTGGTAGTTTTCAAGTGAAGAGCTACTGTAGAGATCGGGAATTTCAGGGTTTAAAAAGACAATGAAGCACCTCCTGTAGCACCACAAGGTGGAACAGAGAGAATAACGAACAAAAATTCAGGCTAACCACTCTGCCATACTTTGTTATTTTTCAGTTTAATAAACTCGAAAGAAAAGGTCATAATAACCAAAATTACCAAAATATACAAAAACAGATGGTTTAAATATTCAATTTTTGATTTTCGTTTTTGTTAAAATTGTATTAACACACATTTTTCAGAGGTAAAAAGGAAGTCGTGGGTTTCTCCTAAAATATTTTCTGAACAGGCGTCATTCACAAGGAAATACTCGTGAGAGCTGAAATTTCACGACAGGTTTAATTATCGGCAGATGGCGTGCTTTCGTAGCTTTTTTCTGTATTTTTTTTTCTAATTTAAATGTTATTTTTTATTGTTAAAGGTGCATTTTTGTTGGTGTAGGGTTCGTCATCTATCTGTTTCCATAGAGATGTTATTGCTTTGCCAGGAATATTCCACAGTATGGCATTTCTCTCGCATCTGTTCAAGTAACAGATTATATTCATGCTGTGAGTGGGTGATGCTATTTGTAGTTTTTTACCGTGATGGCGAAATTCTGTAGTGGCATCTAAAAGTTGTAAAAAACTTTTATAAACTCAATGTGGTGAATAATAAGGGCTGAGACCTGCGTCAGTCCTCGTTTAGACCAGGTTTAGACCAGGTTTAGACCTGGTTTAGACCAGGTTTAGACCAGGTTTAGACCAGGTTTAGACCTGGTTTAGACTTGCTTTAGACTCGGTTTAGACTCGGTTTAGACTGGCTTTAGACTCGGTTTAGACCTGGTTTAGACTTGCTTTAGACTCGGTTTAGATCTGCTTTAGACCTGTTTTAGAATGGATTAGATAACATTTGAGACCCTGTGGTTTAGACTCGGTTTAGACTCTGTTTAGACTTGCTTTAGACCTGGTTTAGGTAACATTTGAGACCCTGTGATTTAGACCTGGTTTAGACTTGCTTTAGACTCGGTTTAGACCTGGTTTAGACCTGGTTTAGAATGGATTAGGTAACATTTGAGACCCTGTGGTTTAGACTCGGTTTAGACCTGGTTTAGACTTGCTTTAGACTTGGTTTAGACCTGGTTTAGATCTGGTTTAGACCTGGTTTGGACTTGCTTTACACTCGGTTTAGACCTGGTTTAGACTCGGTTTAGACCTGGTTTAGAATGGATTAGATAACATTTGAGACCCTGTGGTTTAGACTCGGTTTAGACTCGGTTTAGACTTGCTTTAGACCTGGTTTAGATAACATTTGAGACCCTGTGGTTTAGACCTGGTTTAGACCTGGTTTAGACCTGGTTTAGACTTGCTTTAGACCTGGTTTAGACCTGGTTTAGAATGGATTAGGTAACATTTGAGACCCTGTGGTCTTGCTCATGTTTTATTAAAATAAGTTCTATAATTCTTGTATTCAGCTGCTGTTTGCAAACACACCGAAAACAAGTCAAGACGTTCAAGATGTTCATTGGAATATTTTAACAATGAAAACTCGGAAATGCAGTGGAAAATGTCGAGTATTTTCCGACATTACTACAAGTGTGGTGTTTTTAGCGGGTTGCAGACGGTAGCGTCACTATTTGTCCTTATCAATGCAAACCCAGTGCAACGGCCTGTCACATGGCGAGCGACGGGACCGAGGAGCTGAGGTCATGGAGTCCTGCACCTGTGTCACCGAGAAGCACAACACTGATGCAACCCCATGTTATCGTCCCATTCACAGCGAACAGATGGAGAGACAAAAGACGAGGCAGGAGGACCGGGAGGGAGATGGGGAATACTCCAAATGTTTACGATTTCAAGGATAAATGTCACTATTTGGGAGGTTTTTAAAGACGCAATACAGGACCAAGACTGGGCAAAAGGTGAACGGGTAGAATATGGGATGTGATGTAAAGTTATGCACTATTCCAGACCATAAAACCTGTGCCCTGCACTCAGTTATGGAAGTGTGAAGATTTCATCTGATGAAAGAGTTATCTTCAAATCTCATCACAGAAATAACCAGAATAAAAGAACTACAGGTGGTAGAGTGGATAAGACGCTCTTTAAACCTGGATTAGACTTTTAGACCCGGTTTAGACCCGGTTTAGAATAGATGAGGTAACGTTTGAGACCCTGTGGTTTAGATCTGGTTTAGACTTGGTTTATACATGGTTTAGTCCTGGTTTAGACCTGGTTTAGACTTGGTTAGTCTTGGTTTAGTCCTGGTTTAGTCCTGGTTTAGACCTGGTTTAGTCCTGGTTTAGACTTGGTTTAGTCTTGGATTAGTCCTGGTTTAGACCTGGTTTAGACTTGGTTTAGACTTGGTTTAGTCTTGGATTAGTCCTGGTTTAGACCTGGTTTAGACTTGGTTTAGTCTTGGATTAGTCCTGGTTTAGACCTGGTTTAGACCTGGTTTAGACTTGGTTTAGTCCTGGTTTAGTCCTGGTTTAGACCTGGTTTAGACCTGGTGTAGTCCTGGTTTAGACCTGGTTTAGACTTGGTTTAGTCTTGGTTTAGACTTGGTTTAGTCTTGGATTAGTCCTGGTTTAGACCTGGTTTAGACTTGGTTTAGTCTTGGATTAGTCCTGGATTAGTCTTGGTTTAGACCTGGTTTAGACCTGGTTTAGACTTGGTTTAGTCTTGGTTTAGACTTGGTTTAGTCTTGGATTAGTCCTGGTTTAGACCTGGTTTAGACTTGGTTTAGTCTTGGATTAGTCCTGGTTTAGACCTGGTTTAGACCTGGTTTAGACTTGGTTTAGTCCTGGTTTAGTCCTGGTTTAGACCTGGTTTAGACCTGGTGTAGTCCTGGTTTAGACCTGGTTTAGACTTGGTTTAGTCTTGGTTTAGACTTGGTTTAGTCTTGGATTAGTCCTGGTTTAGACCTGGTTTAGACTTGGTTTAGTCTTGGATTAGTCCTGGATTAGTCTTGGTTTAGACCTGGTTTAGACCTGGTTTAGACTTGGTTTAGTCTTGGTTTAGTCCTGGTTTAGTCCTGGTTTAGACCTGGTGTAGTCCTGGTTTAGACTTGGTTTATACCTGGTTTAGTCTTGGTTTAGACTTGGTTTAGTCTTGGATTAGTCCTGGTTTAGACCTGGTTTAGACTTGGTTTAGTCTTGGATTAGTCCTGGTTTAGACCTGATTTAGACTTGGTTTAGACTTGGTGTAGTCCTGGTTTAGACCTGGTTTAGTCCTGGTTTAGACTTGGTTTAGTCTTGGATTAGTCTTGGTTTAGTCTTGGATTAGTCCTGGTTTAGACCTGGTTTAGACTTGGTTTAGTCTTGGATTAGTCCTGGTTTAGACCTGGTTTAAACTTGGTTTAGTCTTGGTTTAGTCCTGGTTTAGTCCTGGTTTAGACCTGGTGTAGTCCTGGTTTAGACTTGGTTTATACCTGGTTTAGTCCTGGTTTAGACTTGGTTTAGACTTGGTGTAGTCCTGGTTTAGACCTGGTTTAGACCTGGTTTAGACTTGGTTTAGTCTTGGTTTAGTCCTGGTTTAGTCCTGGTTTAGACCTGGTGTAGTCCTGGTTTAGACTTGGCTTATACCTGGATTAGTCCTGGTTTAGACCTGGTTTAGACCTGGTTTAAACTTGGTTTAGTCTTGGTTTAGTCCTGGTTTAGTCCTGGTTTAGACCTGGTGTAGTCCTGGTTTAGACTTGGTTTAGTCTTGGATTAGTCCTGGTTTAGACCTGGTTTAGACTTGGTTTAGTCTTGGTTTAGTCTTGGATTAGTCCTGGTTTAGACTTGGTTTAGACTTGGTTTAGTCTTGGTTTAGTCCTGGAGAAAGAGAGAGAAGAGACGAGGAGAGAGGGAGAGGAGAAAGAGAAGAGGTGAGAAGAGAGTGAGAGGAGAGAAGAGAAAGAGAAGAGAGGAGAAAGAGAGAATAGATGAGGAGAAAGAGAGAAGAGGCGAGAAGAGATGAGAAGAGAGCGAGAGGAGAAAGAGAGAGAAGAGAGCGAGGAGAAAGAGAGAGAAGAGAGCGAGAGGAGAAAGAGAGAGAAGACAGCGAGAGGAGTCTTATTACATTAAAATAAAGTTCTACCTGCGATATCTGCATAACCAATATCATGGAACTGATCCCGATAGAGAAAATGTCTCTGGATCGGTGCCGATATTTGACCCCAGTGCAGTAAAACTCAAAAACTCAGGTGTAGTGTATTTTTTGTGTATTTTTAGTGTGTCGCTGATGTGTTTGGAGCTGCTTCTGACAGAGTTGGACGTTTGAAACACAAACATGGAGAGAGCGGAAATCTGTGACACTGTGGACACAAAAACAAAAACAGAGACACAGAGACACAGGGGAAATGTCCCAGACTGTCTCCTCTCATATGAGCGGACTGCCATGTGGGTGAGTGGAGTTTTTTCACATAAGAAAGAAAGATACGTATGACATTAAAGGGCCACCAAACACCAAAATCACTGTTTTCTACTGATAAACTGTGTAAACTGGTCTAAAATAGAAGTGTACACCTTATCCTGGCCTTATTTTGGCGTTTTACTTCACGCCTGAGCACCTGGCAGCTGGGTACAGTAGCTTTTTCTTCTTTCCCAAATAATTTCCCTTGTGGATCAATAAAGTTTGTCCAAGTCCAAGGGTACATCCCATTACTCTGTCTTACCTAGGGATGCACAATATATCGGCATTAGGGATGCAAATTATCGATTAATTCATTAATTGATAGTTGAATGACCTTATCGATCGATTAACGATTAACTGATAAGCAGCATTTTTCACCTGAAATTTAGTGTTTTAATAGGGTCTTTAAGAATATAAGCTATAGTAACATAACATTGAGTCATAAATATATCATAGTATTATTATATTGTATATTCCTCAACTAATTATTCCTTAGTAAAAAGCAGACAAATGTATTGATGCTGAATAACAAAATACAGTAATCCCTCGCTTTATCGCGGTTCGCAGATTTATTTTTTATTTTTTTCAAAAAAAGTGTAACATTTTTTTATAGTGCAACATTGTGCTTTGTCCTGATTGACTAGACTAGACCAGGACTAAACGTGGACTAAACCAGGTCTAGACCAGAACTAAACCAGGTCTAGACCAGGCCTAAACCTGGACTGGACCTGGACTAAACCAGGACTGGACCAGGTATAGACCTGGACTAAACCAGGATTAAACCACCACGTGCCGCTGCTGGTTTCGTGCGGTTTGTGGCTCGGGCTGAGACGCCGGGCGCCGCGGTTTGATCTCGCCTCGCGCTTAGACCGGGGCTGCTGAGCAGTGCCGTTGGCGCCTGCGGCCGGCTGTGAGTCGAGCTTGGCGCAGCGCGGCTGCCTTGTTCGTGACCACGCGGGTGCGCGTGTCCCCGATTAGCGATTAATTACAATTAATGCATTTTGTTCGACCAACGTCTTAATCGACAATTAATCGTTAATCGATTAATTGTTGACATCCCTAATCGGCATTAACATCGATCTCAGCCGATATTGCTAAAATTTTTAACATATCGGTATCGGCCCGATGTGTAAAAGTGGGCCGATATTAACGTCCGATATTTGTCAGTACAGTAATCCCTCGAATTAACGTTTTCTCACATTTCTCTCTCGTTTAGATTTTCAACAAAATGTATTAATAGTGAAGCAAATTTTTTTTTTGGTGAAAAAAATTTAAATTTAAAAAAAAAAGGAAAAAAGGAAAAATCAGGAGTGAGAACACGTTTTGAAAATAAAAGACATTCAAAAATTCATTTTGCATGATTTTCAGTCTGTATAAAATGTTATCTCAGAATTAAAAATAAATAAATATCGGTATCGGCCGACACCAGCAACATTAATATCGGATATCGGTATCGGCTGAAATTTTCACATCGGTGCATCCCTAGTCTTACCCCTTCCCCTTTATCTACGTCTTTGTCTTGCCCCTCGATACCGAGCTGAGAGGGCTCGGGGTACGAATGTTCCCCAAAGAAATGGGACGCCACTCGATTATACCGTTTGTGTCATCGTCCCTCGCCATGTCAAGGATTATCAGGTACCTCAACTCGACAAAAAAACTACCGTATTTTCCGCACTATAAGGTGCACCTAAAAGCCTTCAATTTTCTCAAAAGCCGACAGTGCGCCTTATAAGCCGATGCGCCTTATATATGGATCAATATTGGTTAATCATGGCTACCGTAGTCAGCCACTACTGTAGCTTCTATTCTATGCGCCTTATAATGCGGTGCGCCTTATATATGAAAACAGTTTTAAAATAGGCCATTCATTGAAGGTGCGCCTTATAATCCGATGCGCCTTATAGTGCGGAAAATATGGTAGTTTGTTTATACGTGAAAGTTCAATAAAAACGTTAACGTCGACTAAACACACATCACTACAATTAAAACCGCAACAACAGTTCACTAAAAGTAACGTTGAACATTCACACATGTTTAACACACAAACCCTGCAGACTCTCAAACTGAAAACACCCCGTTCCACCTTGCGATGTCATCATATGGTAATACAGGAAGTGCTCCACTGTGTTTTTAAACCCCACACACCTTCACTAGAATCATTTGGATAGTTTCAGCCCTGGAATTGTCGATCTCTACTGAACTAAAGGTAAACGCAAGTTGTCAACTTGAAAACTACCACCTCATGACATCACAAAGTGGAACAGAGCGTTTTTGAGCTTTTGGAGATGTAATACGCAAAATGGACCCGGTGAGCTTTACTTTTAGCCATATTAGAATGTTGTCACCTCCTCAAAAACATACCTGGAGTTGCAAAAGCTGAAAATGAGCTGTTTAAATTTATTTTGTAATAATTCTTGTGTTTTCAGACTTTTTTTGACACTATTTGCTGATGTGTGCGTTCAGTCACCATGAAGTTACTCAATATATTTTTATACGCAAAGGACTGTGAGAAGTGTAGAAATGGGAGGTTATGTATTTTATAAGAAGAAATTCAGCAGTGACATGTGACCGACCGCAGCAAAACCAGACACAAGTCGTCCCAGAGGCGTTTTGAGTTATTCACAGATTCTGAAAGTGTAGATTCTGAGCTTTCCAACGATGCCTTACACATGGAAATCTGAGAACATTTGAAGAATTTGTGGCCATTTGAAAGCAGCGCATTGTGAAAATGACGAGCTGAGAAATTCCACGTTAAAGATCCTGAGACCTTCAGAACTGATCTGCAGGACATGATACTAAACCCTCCCCCATCACTGACATTAATGTGGAGTTTACATTCAGGAAAGGTCAGAATTAGAAGCTGCTTTAGTCCTGCTTTAGTCCTGGTTTAGTCCTGCTTTAGTCCTGTTTTAGTCCTGGTTTAGTCCTGTTTTAGTCCTGGTTTAGTCCTGGTTTAGCTCCGTTTTAATCCTGGTTTAGTCCTGTTTAAGTCCTGTTTTAGTCCTGGTTTAGTCCCGTTTTAATCCTGGTTTAGTCCCGCTTAAGTCCTGTTTTAGTCCTGCTTAAGTCCTGGTTTAGTCCTGCTTTAGTCCTGTTTTAGTCCTGTTTTAGTCCTGGTTTAGTCCTATTTTAGTCCTGGTTTAGTCCCGTTTTAATCCTAATTTAGTCCTGCTTTAGTCCTGTTTTAGTCCCGTTTTAATCCTGGTTTAGTCCTGCTTAAGTCCTGGTTTAGTCCTGGTTTAGTCCTGGTTTAGTCCTGGTTTAGTCCTGGTTCAGTCCTATTTTAATCCTGCTTTAGTCGTGGTTTAGTCATGGTTTAGTCCTGCTTTAGTCCTGGTTTAGTCCTGGTTTAGTCCTGGTTGGTATTTAAACATGTCGTAAAGACTATAAAGTAAATGTGTTCCTGCAAACATCGTCGGGGACACTTACTCGCCTCGTTGACCGATTATTCACGTATCCACGCTCTTTCGGCAGTAAAGTATCCGATCGCATTCCGTACACAAACTTCGGGGAAACGGACGTGTCCCAAATGTCCCGAGGAGAGACTCCTTCCTTCTTCATTTACAGTCAAAGTTATGGATTTCTTAAGTTACGGATCCTGTTGAACTGCAGCTACATATTCACGAGCTGCTCACAGCTGATAGGCGGAAAAAGAAAACAAAAGAGCGCTAATGTCACGTGATTGGTCCACAGCGGTAGGATGGAAATTTAGACACACCTCGATTCTTTCTGAAAAACAAGCCAATTTCACAGACAAAATGTATGTTTTTTTAAGCAGCCAACGCTGTTATCTGAAACATGGAGAGGCTTCTTCAAGATCTCAACTGCACATTCTGCAAAAAAAACAAAAATCACAAACTTTGGAAAAAAAAAAAAACAACCTTCTAATGCGAATATCACTAATCGCGACATGCGGTGGGTTTCCGCGTGGTCGGACACATATTATTCATAGAAAGAACAAAGTGAAAAGTTACACAGTGCACCTTTAAATCACAATATTGATCTAAAACGACTTCATAAAAGAAAAGATCGCAGATCTCAATGAGGCGTTAGAAGTCGATTCAGGGACCACAAAAAAGTGCTGTTTTGGATTTTTGTTTTTTCATTTGTGCCGAAATGACAACGTGATGCCGCCGAATCCTACGAGAAAGAGAATTCAGCCGGAGAATGAAATGTGAAGTGCTTTTATCTGTGCGCTTCTGTCACATTAACTTGACTTTCTCGTACTCTGATGGTTTTAAAAGCTGATATGAAAAAGCGACGTTGGTGTTTACAAATGCGCGTCCATGTGAAGTGGGTCGCGTTTTGTCTTTTGTGTTTCTCGTCGACTGCTTCTCGTCTAACAGTGACCCCGGCCTCAGGTCCCGTCTCCTCTTTAGCCTCAAAACGACAGAGCGCCATTATCACGATCGATATGTGCAAATGACTGACTACAAAACAAGACCGAAGAGAGAGGGATGAGGGGAAGAGGGAGGAGAGAGAGAGGGAGTCTGTATGTGAGAGAGAGAGAGAGATACAAAGGGAGAAAGAGCAAGAGAGAGAGAAGAGAGATTGAGAGGAGGGGGGGTGAAGAGAGAGAGGGAGAGAGACGTCGGCCAATCAGCATTCACTCTTCCTCCTCTGACTCCAGCTGCGACAGAAGCATTGATTTGTAATGCAGCAGCTTATGACAGTTCATCAATAAAGAGAGAGAAGAGATAGAGACAGGAGAGAGAGAGAAATAAAAGAGAGAGGGAAGAGATGGAGACAGAAGAGAGAGAAATAAAAGAGAGAGAGAAGAGATAGAGACAGGAGAGAGAAATAAAAGAGAGAGAGAAGAGGTGGAGACAGAAGAGAGAGAAATAAAAAAGAGAGAGAAGAGATAAAAGAGAGAGAGAGAGAGAGAGACAGGAGAGAAATAAAAGAGAGAGAGAGAAGAAGAGAAGGAGACAGAGGAGAGAGAAATAAAAGAGAGAGAGAAGAGAAGGAGACAGAAGAGAGAGAAATAAAAAAGAGAGAGAAGAGATAAGAGAGAGAGAGAGAGACAGGAGAGAGAAATAAAAGAGAGAGAGAAGAAGAGATGGAGACAGAGGGGAGAGAAATAAAAGAGAGAGAGAAGAGATGGAGACAGAAGAGAGAAATAAAAGAGAGAGAGAGACAGAGATAAAAGAGAGAGAGAGAGAGAGAGAAGAGATGGACACAGAAGAGAGAGAAATAAAAGAGGGAGAGAGAAAAAGAGAGACAGAGAGAAAAGAGAGAGAGAGAGAAAAAAAGAGAGACAGAGAGAAAAAAGAGAGAGAGAGAGAGATAAAAGAGAGAGACAGGATGAGTGAGAAAGGAGAGTGAGACAAAGGAGGGGGAAACAGAGAGAAAGAGAGACAAAGGAGAGAGAGAGAGAGACAGACAAAGGAGAGAGAAAGAGACAAAGGGAAGAGAAACAGAGAGAGAGAGAGAGAGAGACAAAGGAGAGAGGGGGAGACAAAGGCGAGAGAGACAGAGAGAGATAAAGGAGAGAAGGTGAGAGAGAGAGAAACAGAGAGAAAGAGAGAGGGACACAAAGGAGAGAGAGAAAGTGAGAAAGAGACAAAGGACGAGAGAGTTTACTTCGTTTCAAGGGGTATGTAGCCCGAGGTCACGGCCCGAGCCCTTGATCAAAATTAGAATGGGGACACCCCTTGTCCTCACATGAACGAGCAAAACCAAGGGGTAGGGGTAAGAGGAAGGGGTAAGGCAGAGGAATGGGACGCAGACTTATTCTCGGCCCCTGGTAAACCCCACCCCACCCCCCGGTGCGCCGGTGTGACGGTGACTAACCTGTAGGAGGCAGCGTTCCTTGAAGACGTAGCCGATGAGTTTGTCCAGGTGCATGAGGCACTGGTGGTAGCGGATGTGGTGGGTGAGGACGGGCAGCATCATGGCGTGCTGAAACACAAGAGGAACGGTTATTGTGATGGTGCGAAATCGTGTTTAAAGCACGTCTGGATTATCTGTATCCACGCAGTTTCAAATGAGATGCAAAAAATTAGGCAAAAAAATCTATATAATTTGAAAATCAGACCAAAAAAAACCCAAAAAAACCCCAAACATTATTCTATTTTTTGCGATTTTAGGACAGTAAAACTCAGCGCCTTTAAGACTAGCAAGATAAAAGGGCCCATATTACACTATTATAATGTATAAAAAGTATAATATTATAATGTCATAACTTGAAAACTACCACTTGATGACATCACAAGGGAGAACGGAGCATTTTGAGCGTTAGAGATGTAGACAGACTAATAATAATGAATGAAACAAAACAACTCCAGGTCTGTTTTTGAGTAGGAAATATCATTATAAAGCTCACAAGAGTCAATATTGCGTAATATATTGCGTAACTTTCCGGTTGGGGGTCCGTCAGTTGCTTGTTTCTATGGATACGTCACTGCTGTCTCTGGAATGTTCCACAGTGTGACATTAAACAGCTCTCCTTTACATTTATTTAATTACACTGGTCTACAAGCAAAATGCTTCCAGCACAAAAGTAGTGACATTTTTCTTGGTTTAGGTCACTAATAAAGAAAAAGTAAGTCAGAAGTGCTGATTGGCTGTAGTTTCCAAGATATAGTATTGGGTTAAAATAGGACATTTATGCAAAATAAGACGGTCGTTTATCAGAAGGTCCAGTGTGTCTACAAGCACCAGTTCTATCTGAAAGCCTGTCTGCACATTCACATACATTCAGTTTAATATGTTATCCTGGTTTAGTCTTAGTTTAGTCCTGGTTTAGACCTGATGTAGTCCAGGTTTAGTCTTAGTTTAGTCCTGGTTTAGTTTTAGTTTAGTCCTGGTTTAGTCTTAAGTTTAGTCCTGGTTTAGACCTGATGTAGTCCAGGTTTAGTCTTAGTTTAGTCCTGGTTTAGTCTTAGTTTAGTCCTGGTTTAGACCTGATGTAGTCCAGGTTTAGTCTTAGTTTAGTCCTGGTTTAGTCTTAAGCTTAGTCCTGGTTTAGACCTGATGTAGTCCAGGTTTAGTCTTAGTTTAGTCCTGGGTTTAGTCTTTAGTTTAGTCCTGGTTTAGACCTGATGTAGTCCAGGTTTAGTCTTAGTTTAGTCCTGGGTTTAGTCTTTAGTTTAGTCCTGGTTTAGATCTGATGTAGTCCTGGTTTAGTCTTAGTTTAGTCCTGGTTTAGTCTTAGTTTAGTCCTAATTTAGTCTTAAGTTTAGTCCTGGTTTAGACCTGACGTAGTCCTGGTTTAGTCTTAGTTTAGTCCTGGTTTAGTCTTAGTTTAGTCCTGGTTTAATCTTAAGTTTAGTCCTGGTTTAGACCTGACGTTGTCCTGGTTTAGTCTTAGTTTAGTCCTGGTTTAGTCTTAGTTTAGTCCTGGTTTAGACCTGATGTAGTCCTGGTTTAGTCTTAGTTTAGTCTTAGTTTAGTCCTGGTTTAGACCTGATGTAGTCCTGGTTTAGTCTTAGTTTAGTCCTGGTTTAGTCTTAGTTTAGTCCTGGTTTAGTCTTAAGTTTAGTCCTGGTTTAGTCTTAGTTTAGTCCTGGTTTAGTCTTAGTTTAGTCCTGGTTTAGACCTGATGTAGTCCTGGTTTAGTCTTAGTTTAGTCCTGGTTTAGTCTTAGTTTAGTCCTGGTTTAGACCTGATGTAGTCCAGGTTTAGTCTTAGTTTAGTCCTGGTTTAGTCTTAGTTTAGTCCTGGTTTAGACCTGATGTAGTCCTGGTTTAGTCTTAGTTTAGTCCTGGTTTAGTCTTAGTTTAGTCCTGGTTTAGACCTGATGTAGTCCTGGTTTAGTCTTAGTTTAGTCCTGGTTTAGACCTGATGTAGTCCTGGTTTAGTCTTAGTTTAGTCCTGGTTTAGTCTTAGTTTAGTCCTGGTTTAGACCTGATGTAGTCCTGGTTTAGTCTTAGTTTAGTCCTGGTTTAGTCTTAGTTTAGTCCTGGTTTAGACCTGATGTAGTCCAGGTTTAGTCTTAGTTTAGTCCTGGTTTAGTCTTAGTTTAGTCCTGGTTTAGATGGTTTAAATCAAATTGGTCAAAAAATTGGGAAATTTCCTGTAAAAAAAAACTTGTCAGTGGGACTTTTTTTTTGTATCGATACCTGTGAAAAATGAGGATCTGCTGTAGTTTCAATACTAGTTTTACCATCGATTAGTGTCTGATTTTTGATACTTTTGACAACCCCAAACTGCTCCAGTTTTCATTTTCGTCTCCTCTGGGTCCGTACTAATCTCCAAACCTCATTGTGTATTTTTGTTATTCCAATACAATTATTTTAATATGTCTAGAGTTTTAACAAATATTTTTTTATTTTACATAAGAGACGCCTCGAAATTATGTGCACCTGATGTCTTAAGATATTTCTTGTTTATTTCTTGACGGATAAAGAAGTGCAAGTTAAATATTTTCAAAATATAAATATTATTTTTAATAATAATAATAATTACATTTATCGTATAAACAGATGCGATTTTGATGTAAAACAATATCATTAAATATCTTGAATACATTAGCTAACCAGCACAGTTATCAATTGATTTTCAGTTCATCTTATCAATATAAATGAGATTTAGCCACTTTTATCTCGGAAGCAGATCGAGTCCAAAATGTGTAGACCAGTGTTACGGGTGGTTTTAAAGACCCCATGACATGGTACTTCTTGATGCTTTTATATGGCTCCTTAATGGTTCCCTAATACTGTAAATGAATCCTTCAAAATCAACACTCAGTGCATGAGAAACAGAGATAAGATGAGAAAGAGTCATTTTTCTCTCTCTGAACAGTCCATAATGGGCGTTGTTGCTTGAATGCAAATGAGGAGGACAGAGATGGCCTATAGTAGAGGGTGGAGGCGTGGCCAAACTCTCCGTTCTCCGCTCTCAGCTGTGCGCTCTGATCCATTTCCGCGTTTTTGCGCGGAGAAGAGAGATGAGAAGCGTTCCATTGAAAAATAAACACATTTCCACAGAAAATAAAATTAAACGACTGCTGTTCAAAGGTCCAGAGGCTCAGATAAAGGACTTCCGAGCCTAGAAACACTCGGACGTGCCTCCAGGCAAATAAAAAAAACGCATTTCGCATTGCGTAGCTCCTCTGCAGTCCAAACTCTCTGGGCGTGATTTACAGAGACGCTGAGTAGACACAGACGGGGGTGGAGCTGCATTTTTCGAGCTGACGTCAATAAGGTGCCTTGTTGAGAATCGCCTGTTTGAGCTGTGTTTTTTTCTAACGCAGAAAAGGACCGCAAATGCTCAGTTTAGACATTTCGCAACTTTTAACCATGGGGGGGGCCTAAACAGGGTAGGGGAGCTCACATTAACGTTCATAAACCTCAGAAAGTGAAAATTTCATGCCATGGGACCTTTAAAGCTTAAAAATACCTAGAAAAACAGACATTCTGACATGTTTTGGAGGAGGAAACAACATTAGAACACCACTTAAAGCTCAAAAGAGTCAATTTTGCGTACTATATTACGTAATTTTTTGATTAGGGGTCCATCAGTTGCTTGTTTCTATGGATACGTCACTGTTCTATACCTGGAATGTTCCACAGTGTGATATTTAACAGCTCTACTTTACGTTTATTCAATTCCAGGTGGTTTTAGAGCTCAAAAACACCAAGAAAAACAAACATTCTGACATTTTTCTCCACAGATCTGACCTGTAACGTGGCCTGGTTTGGTTTCCATGAAGACAGAAAGATTTAAAGCCATAATGTGGAAAATTTCAGTCAAATCAATAGAGAAAAGCGTTTGTCGGACCTTACACAATGAATTACAAGTGTGAAACTGAAATATGCGAGATGTGTGCAAATTCCGGTGAAATTCCAATCCTCGTGCAGCTCGATCCGAAGGGAAAAAAAGGAAAAGTTGGAATCAGAAGTGAAGACGATGTCACAAATGTCAAGACGGAGACAGAACGGAGAGATCAGCCAAGCAGAAAACATTAGTGAAGAGAAAATTGGACATGTGCAGGAGAGGGGGAACATGTCTGAGATGTGACAGGAGGAGGAGGAGTGGAGGGGTGATGGAGAGATGAAGAGGAGAGGTGATGGAGAGGGGATGGAGGGATGGAGAGGAGAGGTGGAGGGGCAATGGAGGGATGGAGAGGAGAGATGGAGGGGCAAAGGGATGAAGAGGAGAGTTGAAGGGGCGATGGAGGGAAGAAGAGGAGAGGAGAGGAGAGGTGGAGAGGCGATGGAGGGATGAGGAGGAGAGGTGATGTAGAGGGGATGGAGGGATGAAGAGGAGAGGTGGAGGGGCGATGGAGGGATGAAGAGGAGAGGCGATGGAGGGATGAAGAGGAGAGGTGGAGGGGCGATGGAGGGATGGGAGAGGAAAGGTGGTGGAAGGGCAATGGAGGGATGAGGAGGAGAGGTGATGTAGAGGGGATGGAGGGATGAAGAGGAGAGGTGGTGGAGGGGCGATGGAGGGATGAAGAGGAGAGGCGATGGAGGGATGAAGAGGAGAGGCGGTGGAGGGGCGATGGAGGGATGGGAGAGGAGAGGTTGTGGAGGGGGGTGGAGGGATGGGAGAGGAGAGGCGGTGGAGAGGCGATGGAGGGATGAAGAGGAGAGGTGGTGGAGAGGCGATAGAGGGATGAAGAGGAGAGGCGATGGAGGGATGAAGAGGAGAGGCGGTGGAGGGGCGATGGAGGGATGGGAGAGGAGAGGTTGTGGAGGGGGGTGGAGGGATGGGAGAGGAGAGGTGGTGGCGAGGCGATGGAGGGATGAAGAGGAGAGGTGGTGGAGAGGCGATGGAGAGATAGGAGAGGAGAGGTGGTGGAGAGGCAATGGAGGGATGAAGGGGGATGAGGAGAGAGAGAGGAGGAATCCATCAAAGGCTCATTATTTATTAAGTGGTCGTGGACAACACAGAGATGAAATGATCAGAAAAGAGAGGGAGCGGAGGGAGGGAGCGGAGGAGGAGGAGGAGAGGCTACACTCGGCCGATCGAACGCCATCAGAATGTGTGGACACAGACGGAAGACAAATACTGACAGGGATGGATGGAGGAGAGGAGGAGAGGAAATGAAAAGAGGGAGAGGGGAGGAATGTGGTAGAAATGAAGGGAGAAAGGTGGAGAAAAGGGAGAGAGACGAACAAGAGACAAAGAAAGTGACAAGACGGAGGGCGGGAAAGAGAGAAAAGAGGGAGAGAGAGAGAACGTAGTGGGGGAGGTGGGGAGAGGAAAAACGAAGCAAGAGAGAAGGAAGGAAGGAAGGAAGGAAGGAAGGAAGGGGGGGGAAGAAAAAAGAAGAGAGAGGAGAGAGAGGGAGACAGAGTAAGAGAAAGAATAAGAAAAGGCAAAGAGAGGGAAATGGAGAGAAACTGTTGAGAAAGAGAGTGAGAGAGAGAGAGAGAGAGACAAGACGTGGAAAGGAGGAGAGAGAGACAAAGGAAGGAAGAGAAGGAGAGGGTGGAGAGAGGAGAGAAAAGGAGGATTGTGAGAGAGACAGTAAGAGAAAGAGAAGGAGACAAGAGAGGGGAAGGGGAAGAGAGAGAGAAATGGAGAGAAACTGTTGAGAGATGGAGAGAGAGAGGGAGAAGAGGGGGAGAGGAGGAGAGAGACAAAGGAAGGAAGAGAATGAGAGGGAGGGAAAGAGAAGGAAAAAGAAATAAGGGGGAAAAGGAATGGAGAGAGGGTGTCAAGAGAGGGGGAGGTGGAGAGACAAAAAGGAAGCAAGAGAGAAGGAAACAAGAGCGCAAGGAGAGAGGGGGAAATGGAGAGAAAGTGTAGAGATAAAGAGCGAGGGATGGGAGAGAGATGGGATAAAAAGAGAGAGCATTAAATGAAGAACGGAAGAAAGGGAAAACGCGTTGAGAGGGAGAGAACAGGAGGGAGCGGGGGAGCGACAATAAAGAGAGCAGAAAATGAAATGAATGGGAAGGAGAGGAGGAGAATTAAGGAGAGAGGGAGCGAGGGAAGGAC
>JAVJIX010000259.1:515000-612500 GCA_036785185.1 Paratrypauchen microcephalus
ATGGCTTCCTTCTTGCCACTCTTCCATAAAGGCCAGATTTGTGCAGTATACGACTGATTGTTGTCCTATGGACAGATTCTCCCACCTCAGCTGTAGACCTCTGCAGTTCATCCAGAGTGATCATGGGCCTCTTGGCTGCATCTCTGATCAGTCTTCTCCTTGTATGAGCTGAAAGTTTAGGGGGACGGCCAGATCTTGGTAGATTTGCAGTGGTCTGATACTCCTTCCATTTCAATATTATTGCTTGCACAGTGCTCCTTGGGATGTTTAAAGCTTGGGAAATCTTTTTGTATCCAAATCCAGCTTTAAACTTCTCCACAACAGTATCTCGGACCTGCCTGGTGTGTTCCTTGTTCTTCATGATGCTCTCTGCGCTTTAAACAGACCTCTGAGACTATCACAGTGCAGGTGCATTTATACAGAGACTTGATTACACACAGGTGGATTCCATTTATCATCGTTAGTCATTTAGGTCAACATTGAATCATTCAGAGATCCTCACTGAACTTCTGGACAGAGTTTGCTGCACTGAAAGTAAAGGGGCTGAATGATTTTGCACGCCCAATTTTTCATTTTTTATTTGTTAAAAAAGTTTAAAATATCCAATAAAGTGTGTTCCACTTCATGATTGTGTCCCACTTGTTGTTGATTCTTCACAAGAAATTACAGTTTTATATCTTTATGTTTGAAGCCTGAAATGTGGCAAAAGGTCACAAAGTTCAAGGGAGCCAAATAGTTTCGCAAGCCACTGTACAAGGCTTCAAATATACAGAGAATACAAATAATTGCCCGTGTAAATTACTCATGGCTCACATGAGCCCCGGAACCCGTGAGGAGGATTTAAACTCCCGGTGTGGATGTGTCCGGACCATCGCACCACGGGAGGAGGGAGGAGGCAGCAGCGCGGGGTGAGTAAATGATCAGGTTTAGCGTGATTTAGCGTGATGGGCAAAACTGACAGTCAAAACTTCTAAGTGTGCAGCCTTAGTCGCGACAGAACACGCTGGAGAGGTTATGGGAATTGAAAATGGCTAGGGATAGGGAAACGTGCTCTCCCCTATTAGAAGTGCATTCGTCTCTGTGCCGACCAATGGTGTCACGGCATTTCTCATCGCGTCATCGCTGTCCAGGGACAAGAGTGACCTGCTTCGTCACATTTTTATCAATAAACTCGCCGTTAAAAGGCCCCGCACGCCAAATTTAAAATTGAATTGCCGCTCATAATTAATTGCGTTAATTTTTATAACGCGTTAATTAGCAGTGTAATTAATTAATCTAATTAACGCGTTAAACTGACAGCCCTAAAAAAAACACTTTCTTGAGACAATAGAATGTGATTTTCAACATTAAATTGAAGTACTCAGCTGATGTCATCAATAAATGCTAACTGAAGGTACTACTCTGTCTGAAGCTCTGAGTTTTGTTTAAACACAATCTGACCTGAAAAAACTGACCGAGCTCGCAAAATGTGCTCTGTAAATCCATTTTGTGTTTTTTTCTTGAAGGTGTATTGTGTAACGTTTCTAGTGGGGGTCCGTCACCTGCTTGTTTCCATGGATACGCCATTGCTCTGTCTGGAATGTTCCACAGTGTGACATTAAACAGCTCTACTTTACATTTATTCGATTACAGCTGGTTTTAGAGCTCAAAAATACTAAAAAATACAAAACATAAATTCTGACTGTGAGCGGGGTCGCCTCTCCACAGGTCTGACCTGTAACTCTGGTCTGGTTTGGTCTCCGTGAAGATAGAAAGGTCTAATGCCACACTGGGGAACATTCCAGACAAAGCAACATGGAGAAAAGCATCTGATGTCCGCAATACAGCTTCAAGCTTTCAGACCATCTTAAAACTTTTCTTTTCTTCTTGTCACCACGGTAACTACAGAACATCCCACCATAGACAAACATGTAGAACAGGGGTGTCAAACATGCGGCCCAGGGGCCAGATCTGGCCCTCCAAGACCTTTAATCTGGCCCTCGGCTGATTTTCTATTAAAATATTGGTAATTTTCTGCACCACTTTTCTGCTTTTCCCAGAGCAGCACAAATGAAGACAAACGCTCTTAAAGGACCATCGTTTTGACTGTCGACCGTGACGCCCTCATCAGCAAAATGTCAAAAATGAGAAAAGTGGACACCGAGTGCAGGATTTTCCAAGAAAAATTTGTTAATTCCTATTTGTTCACAGAGGTGAATGGGAAACTTGTACACTCGGTGTGTTTGCAACAAGTGGCGGTGCTCAAGGAATATAACCTTAAACGCCACTAAGAGACACGGCGTTTCGAACAATACAAGAACTTGAACAGAGGATTTAGAAGACAGAAGATAAACGAATTATTGCAGGGACTGAAGAAACAGCAGTCTGTAAAAGATTTGTGTTTCTCTGGACAAATATTTGGATTTATTGCTATTTTTGGGGTATATTTGCCATGAGTTTTCTGATCTGGCCCCTTTGGGATCAAAGTAGGTTGGATACAGCCCTCGGAACAGAATGAGTTTGACACCCCTGATGTAGAACGTCCAAAACATATGGATAACCTTAATCCATAACTTTTGGCCTTTCTTTTTTTTTTTTACCAAAACAACTCCAAACCAAGTCCACCCGATCTGCTGTGTCATTTGAGGAGAAACAGAAATCAAATTTCCAGAGCTCTCACTTTCGTCAAACGTTGGGCGAAGCAGCGGACTCCATCTTGAAATTATTCACAAACCAATTAGTGGCCCCAGTGCAGCTCGAAGCAAATATAATTGGACGGCAATTACAGGAGGAGAACTCTTTCTTCAGTAGACCTTCGCTGTGGAGGTCCGCTGTACGGGCTCCAACTTATGTCATTTCTCTCGCTGCGGAGCTGTAGGCTACGAAACACTCACAAACCCAATCCCCGCCAATTATTTCTCCGATAAAATGGACCAAATATTGAGGTGGTCAAAAATATTTCGTAGGCAAAAATACAAGGCTGAATCAGACTTTGTATAGGTGATGGAAAGGGGCGAATAAAATTGGAATTGTGGTGTTGAAATAGCGTCAAAAAAGAATGGTTAATTTCAGAAAAACACCAACTCAACTAAGCTGGAAATGCACATTATTCCAGTATTCCAGTATTTTTTGCTCAAAGTCTATTTGATTCTCTCCATGGCAATGTTATTGCTTTGTCTTTTTGACTCGTCGGCCACAAAGGGTTCTAAAATTTGACAGAAGGGCCGGACCAGGAGCAGGTGGATTTAGTGTTTTGGTAAAAACACTAAAAATAACATGGGGTATGTAGAAAACATGTGCTTTATTTCAATTAAAAATTAACAAAAGCTATTTATTGAAATGACTCTTAACAAACAGAACATTTTATAAATAAAACACAGATTTTTTAAAATTATTAACAGTTACGATTTTAAAGCACTGAAAGTTCTGTTCTCCTTTAGGTTCTTTCGTTCTTTCGTTGACTGCTTGCTAGCATAGTTAGCATGTTTTGTGGCAAAGTGACGGCTGATATTATATTCTTTAAAAACCGCTACAGTCTCTTGGCATATCAGGCATACAGCAGGTGGTAAGTATTTGATGAAAAAATATTAACTTGTCCACTCCTTATTAAACACTCGACATTCTCTGTCCACTTTTCTTTTCTTAGCTCCACTCATCTTTACAGGAGGACTGAGGGGTCAAAGAGTAAAGCACAAACGTGGAGCAAAACGCCGCGCCTCAACAAAGGTCAGTGTATGTAGTGCGCCAGCTATTGGAAAACGCCAGAATTGCAGGGAAACTAAAACATTAAAACATCAACAATGTTTATTAATATAATTTCTTCAAGTTCGGCAGGCCGGATTAAGAAACTTAATGGGCCGCATATGGCCCCCGGGCCTTAGTTTGCTCATGCCTGCATTAAACCTTTCCATCATCACAGACCAAGTCACAGGTCAGATCTGTGGAGAGGCGACCCCGCTCACAGTCAGAATGTCTGTTTTTCTAGGTATTTTTGAGCTTTAAAACCACCTGTGATCAAATAAATGCAAAGTGGAGCTGTTTAATGTCACACTGTGGAACATTCCAGGCAGAGCGACAACGTATCCATAGAAAAAAGCAGGTGACGGAGCACCAACCAAAAAGTGACACAGTGCAGCTTTAACATAATGATATATCATGTTTTTTCAGCGGTTATGTCATAAAAAAAGCAAAACCCATAACCTTCAGCTCCAGTCAAATGAAGCTCATCGAGGCCGGCAGTCATAGGAGCGAATTTGGAGCCAGGTCCATCTTTGGAATTCCGACTGCGAGTATCATAGCAACCAATGAGCCAATCGGGAGCGAGGCTGCTGAAAGTAACGCCCTTTCTTTAGCAGGGAGCGGACGCTTAGCAACGCTGTCAATCAAACCTGTTGCTAACGGGAGCGACCTTGGGGGAAGGAGGCGGTTGAATTGTTCGCTGTTAATGTTCGTATGTTGATTTACAGACAAAATAAAATAAAAACACCATCAACACCATCGAATGAGTTTTTTTTTTTGTCTTCTACGCAAAAGTGGTTTATTTTGTCGTGTTTTCTTCAAAATCGATAATCCATAAACGAGCGCTTTTATCTGCTTCGTTCAGTCGTGTAGTCTCTTATCGACTCTCCCAGTGCATTGTGGTCAATATTGATGAGTCTAGTGACCAGCGCTGACCATTACTTTAAATGTTTTCACCAACTGGACATTCGGACACTATTAAAACCTCATGTAAACGGAATGGGCTATTCCGCTTTTTGTCCGAGATCTGTTTGTGTTTGCGTTATTACCCTTACATTTCTCTCGTGTCTTGATTTACGGACAAAATATCAAAATAAAAACACCAGGATCAAGACCAAAATTAATGAGTTTTTTTGTCTTCTACGCAACTTTACGCAAAAGTGGTTTATTTAGTCGTGTTGTCTTCAGAATCAGAATCTACAGAGCCATAAACTAGCGCTTTTAAAGGAATATTAACGTTTTTTTTACAATCTGAACCTTATTTTGGTAATAAAACAGGTTGATTTACTCACCCATATCACTTTAGTGACATTTGGAGCAGTTCCGTAGATTTGATAGGTTAGGATATCCGGGTAACGTGAGTGCTCGGGGCAGGCGATTGCAGTCACCAAATAACACAAATCACAGAAGCACTTTTCAAATCACAGAAGCTCGTGTCAGCGGAGATTTTCAGTGGAGTCAGAAGCGGCCTGAAACCCGATATCCAGCTATAGTTTCATTTGAGATCAGATCTCAATTATAGTCTGAAAGAAGCTAAGAAGATGAAAACATCTCCGCTTGAGAAAATGGTGTGAACATGCATTTATTCCGGTTGCGAAAACAAAATGACGAAGTTGAGTTTCCACAGGTTTCCTCATCACAATCCGAAGTTATTGCTGTGGCTCGTTGCTTTGAGAATGGACCCAAACATGAAAGGCAAAGCTGTAAGACGTTTGGACCATCGTGTTTGTAGTACTCACTTCAGTCCGGACGATTTTTTACTAGTTAAGGAAAAGAAAGAAGGCCAGCGGATTCAGCACACGATTCTGAGAAGTAATGAGATACCGATGGCTTTTCTCTGGTGTGCTGCTCCTCAAACTGTCTCCGCTTCATTCTTTCTAATACCTCCTCATCCGTATACTCAGGCTCAAAACGACAGGGACGACCATCATACTCAAATAAGTCCTCTTCAGTCTTAAAGTCCAAATCTTCAGCCATGTGTCGCTCGCAACAGAAAAGTTCAGAGCGGCATTTATCTGCGAATCACCTGGGAATGTGCACATGCGCGCTGCCCTCTATGATGACGTCCTCAAATGAAAATATAGCTGGATATCGGTTTTCAGGACGCTTTTGACTCCACCCAAAAATCTACGCTGACACAGCGAGGTTCTGTGATTTGAAAAGTGCTAAAGTTTGTGTTATTTGGAAGCTGCAATCGCCTGCCCCGAGCACTCGGATATCCTAACCTACTAAATCTACGGAACTACTCCAAATGTTACTAAAGTGATATGGGTGAGTATATCAACGTGTTTTATCACCGAAATAAGGTTCAGAGTGTAAAAAACTTTAATATTCCTTTATCTGCTTTGTTCTGTCGTGTAGTCTCTTATCGACTCTCCCAGTGCATTGTGGTCAATATTGACGAGTCTAGTGACAGCGCTGACCACTACTTTAAGTGTTTTCACCAACTGGTCATTCGAACACCACTAAAACCTCATGTAAACGGACTGGGCTATTCCGCTTTTTGCCGGAGATCTGTTTGTGTTTGCGTTATTACCCTTACATTTCTCTCGTGTCTTGATTTACGGACAAAATATCAAAATAAAAACACCAGGATCAAGACCAAAATTAATGAGTTTTTTGTCTTCTACGCAACTTTACGCAAAAGTGATCTAGTTGTGTTTTCTTCAGAATCAGGATCTACAGAGCTATAAACCAGCGCTGGACATGATTCGAACATTAAAACCTCATGTAAACGGACTGGGTTATTCCGCTTTTTGCCAGTGTGCTTTTGTGCTTTTGTCCTTATGTTTTTCATATTTTTTGTATTATAGTGTGTTAAAATGAAATAAAATAAATAATAAAATAAACCTTTGAAATTAAAAATAACCTTTTGTATTTCCACCACTGTGAGATGTCAAACGCCGTGCTCCAGTTGCGCTCCCGCTAAAACCCTCTTCCATTCTCCATTCACTCATTTTACATTCGTGCTTTTATAACCAAAATATTCAGCCCGTTTTCACATTGACGAATCCACGTCCCTTGTTCTCGTTCGAGCAGTCAAAGCGTGACAGCAATGAATTCTGGGATATGGTTCAAAAATCTCATTAAATACATGTGTGAATGCCTTAAAGTCGCACGAGTGACTGCGTTCTGTTTAGATGGGCAAATTCACCAGATACGAAAATGAAAAAAATGAACCAAAAAAAAAGCCTCTCGTGAAAACGGCAAAGCTGAATATAAACGAGGATACTTTTAAGGTCCTAAATTACGCAAAACTGACTCTTCTGAGCTTTAAGTTGTGTTCTAATGTTGTTTCCTCCTCAAAAACAGACCTGGAGATGTGTTTTGTTTCATTCATACATTTATTATTCATTTGTCTACATCTCCAAAGCTCCAAACGCTCTGTTCCACCTTGTGATGTCATGAACAGCTCCTTTTACCTTTAGTTGGGTAGAGATCGACAATTCCAGGGTTGAAATGATCCAGATTATTCTAGTGAAGGTGTATGGAGCACTTGCTGTATCACCACATGACATCACAAGGTGGAACAGAGCGTTTTCTGTCTGAGAGACTAACTCTAAAGCCTAAATCTGCAGGTTTGTGCGTTAAAACGTGTGTGAATGAAACAAAAAACAACTCCAGGTCTGTTTTTGAGCATAAAACTACATTAGAACAGAGATCAGAAAATAGAGTTCAATGGGCCCTTTAAGGTCTTTGCAGCTGATGTCGTCAGTGTTCTCTGGGAGTGTGATGCTAACTGTAGGCACTGCTCTGTCTGAAGCTCTGTTACTCAAACTAGAGTTTAATCAGAGTTTTGTTTTAACACAATCTGACCAGAAAGAACTGACCTGGCTGGAACTACAACAGGTGAGATGATCTGTGCGGTTAAACAAATCTCTCTCACATAATGTTACAGTCACAAGATGGCTACCGTTAGCATTAGCCAACAGTTTTTCAGCTAGTCGCTCTCACGCTGGTGTCTGGGTGAGAAAAAAGTCTAAACTGTAATGAAACTTGACTTGAACCCTCATAATTAAAGATCAGATCAGACTGACACACGAGTGTTGAACTAATAATATAATGAACTAATAATAATCAGATGAGTTTACACATACCCGGATATCCATATCCGCCATTAGACTGTATAACTCCACTATATATAAAAATAATAATAAAAATTAAAATAATAATAATACATTTTATTTATTAGGCGCCTTTCTGGACCCTCAAGGTCGCCTTACAACAAGTATAATATATATTATAGGCAGTTAAAAGCAGTTAAAAGCAACAGTTAAAATACAAAGAGTTAAAACAAACAGTAAAACATTTCAAACATTTAAATAGCCCAGACGTGCAATATTTTCTATATCCTCTTATGTACTTAATTTATTAATTATTACTATTTGTCTGTTGCACTTTCTTCTTCTAACTTTCTTTTGCACTAAACTGCCTGGAGCTAATGTGGCAAGTGAATTTCTCCTAAGTGAGATCAATAACGTCTTATCTTATCTTATCTTAAAAACAGAGACTTTTGTTTACACATAAACAGAGATTTTTCCTCTGAACATTATTCTTTCTAAAAACTCCAGCAAAAGTGGAGATTTTGGAAAACTCCAGTTTCGCGTTTGCGCGTTGAGGAAAACGGAGTTTTAGGCAGCTGACGCACCAAAAGTGTGATTCTGATTGGCTTGCAGAGCACTCTCCTTCGTTTTCAGAAGCGATTTCGCCGTTTACGTGTAAAAGATGGGTACAAACGAAGGGAAATGTCTCTGTTTTTAAAAATACCAGTGTACGTATAAACGGGGCTCATTTTGGAAAACGGAGAGAGACAAATATTCGTTTCTCAACATACCCCGGTATGAGTAAATGTAACCTTTGTCACGCTGGATTTCACGTAAATGGGTTGGATTATTTGTTTTTTTGTCTGAAATTTGGAAACTATCGCTCTAATAACACCTGGAGCTGAGGCAAGAACGGTTTATTTCGAGTTTTATTCTGAATCCGGATCAGAGCCACAAACCAGCACTTTTATCTGAGTAATAGTACTATAGTAGTAGTACGAGTATAATAGTAGTAGTATTTGTAGTACTTTTATCTGCTTCATTCAGTCAGGTGAGTAATAGTACTATAGTAGTAGTACGAGTATAATAGTAGTAGTATTTGTAGTACTTTTATCTGCTTCATTCAGTCGGTTGTGTCCAGTTAAACTCCAGTCGCTGTAGCCGTTGTTTTGCGACTCTCCCAGTGCATTGTGGTCAATATTGACCGCCCCTGAAAATGTCATGAACCCTAAATCGTGTCCTAAGTATGGAACAGGGTGGACATTCGGACACAGCCCACAGTGTCCCTGACTGGCTAATCCACCTGTCAATCACGCCCATCTGAACTCTGGGGAATTCTCTGATAACCTCACATCTTCGTAAAGAATTGGATCTCAGGGAAACAAATACACAGTTTTAGGCTACGTTTACATGATGACGGAAGATGCAAAAGTGGCGTCACGGCTTCACTTTTTATTCTGCGTTTAGACGAGTGTTTTCAGGAGGAAATCTGCGTGCATATTGTGACGCAAAAGTGTGTGGAATTCAATTGGGTATGCATGCCAGACGGCTAGGTGGCGCTGTGATACATTATTACTATGTCCGTGCGCATGCGTAGAATCTTCCTTCTCTTCCTTCTTCTTCTCATCTGCGCCGCGAAAAGCAAAACAAAACACGGCTGCCGGTAGCAAAAAAAACAAAACTGTGTAGTCAGACGAAGAAGTTCAACTATTGCTTCAGACCACATTAGACGACAAAGCAACGAAGGCGCAACAAGAGCCGTGTCTCAATTCTCAGAGTGCACAGTTCGGAGCGTGGTTTGAAGGGGGCTCAGACTGTAGTCAAGGCGGTGCACACTTGCTCAGCCCTGAGTGCAGTCCGCGGATCGCATGGGCGTCTGCGAAATGTGACAGGTCTCACAACTACGGGAAGCAGCCGCCGACTCCATTTTCTCCCGTAGAAGAAGTAGCGTGCGGTGCATGCTGGGATACATGAGTGCACGAAGTATGCTTTTTCACGCAGTTTGCCCCCGCCCCGATTTCCATGGAAACGACTGCGATCTTCGGACCGCTCGTTAACTGGGCATGGGACAAAAAAGAAATGGGACAGCAGTCGTGACCTACATGCCCTTAAAACCACACTCCGAACTGTGTGCTCTGAGAATTGAGACACGCCTAAGGTGTGGACTGGGAGTTGTGCCAAACAAAGTACACTAATATATGGACCGATGTGACGTAAACGCGTACGCGATGTCAGCAGATTTGACTAGAGTTTTGCGGCGTCTTGGGCTGTTTAGACAAAAACGCTACGGCGGAGCGTATTCAAGTTTTCCACTTTGGAGAGCGGCTTCAGTTTTTTGTGTTTTTAAGCCCCCAAAATACCGTCACCGTCTAAACGAAAGGCACTTCCGATAAAATATTTTGTCGTTTTTACCCGTAAGCGTTCTCATGTAAACAGGCCCTAACAGTACTTTTCTTTATAAATGCTTATTGTGGACGTTCCATTGTGTTCTTTAAAGACGCAGGAATTAGCCCAAATAGAAAACAACAAATTAATCCTCTTGAGAGCGCAGATATAAAGCAGAATATCAAACTTGTGATAGCTACAGGCCTGGTCTAATGAACGGTCCGCTCTGCCTTCTGCACCATGGGAGTCCACTTTCTCCACACGCCACTTTGACACGCGAATGAGCATTTAAAGTGACGCAACGTGAAGAAAGATGAGAGGAGGAAGAAGAAAAAAACCCGGAAAAAAATCACCATTCGACTCTGACCGGGGCTTACGTACAGTCACGGACATCAGCGTTTGACAAGCAGAATGGACCCACGCTAATAAGTGTCAGAGATGATGTAATGTACGCGCTAATTGAAAATATCAGGGCGAGAAAAGGAAGAGTTGAAAGAAAAATGAGCACAAACATAATCAGAGGAGACAGAGAGGAGATGTGTAATTAGAGAAGAGAAGGCGTCCGAGAGCAATTAACTGGAAATGGAAAGTTACGGCGCGAGGATCATAATATTTGACAGGTCAGAGACGTGCCGACAGGAGCTGGAGACGAGTGGGGAAATAGCGGCACATATATGAAGCACTTTGAGTCTGATAACAGCGTTTCCAGGCCTGTTCATTTTGTTGAGAGTGCGGTAGGGTTGTCAAAAGTATCGAAAATCAGACTCAAATCAATACTGAAACCAGTATCAAAGCTAGATACTAATTTGAGCAGGTTTCGATACTAAAAGTGTCACATTCACAGGACAGAAAAGAAAATTTTCCTGATATTTCTGTACTAACAGATCTTTCACTCATCGCATTGGGGGTGTTCTACACATATCTATTGGTGGAATGTTCAGCAGTTACCATAGTGACATTAGCAAACACTGTCAAAAAAAAAAAAAAATAGTCCTGTCAGGTGATTAAAAAAATGAATCTAATTAATTACAAGATTTGTAATGAATTAATCTAATTAATCACATTTTAATAGTGTGTGAGAGAGTGAGCGATTGAGCAAAGGAGCAAACGAACAAGAAAACCCACTTTGCGATTGAGTTTGTCGGTTTTCAAGTAGTCGCTTTGCTCATTCATTTCCCAAATTCTGTGACTGTGGTTTGTTGGTTTATTAGTTTGGTGAAGTGCGCTCACGCTCGCTCTATCACCGGTAACGATGGAACTTGTCCGGACGTGTTTATCGTTCAATTGATCCGTCAGGCTGGAGCAGCTTCGGTGATCGGAAAATTCTTTTCTCCAAATCACGGCGTTCTTGTTGATTGTCCCGTCTTCGTTCTTTTTATAAATAAACCTGCCGTTCAAACAGGGATGAAAGTGGCCAATCATGAAAAAAGCGGAAAGTCACGGCGCCACCCCCCGGAAAATTTTTAATTTCTGAAATTTGGATTTCTATATGCTATATGTTAGCAATAAAGTAAAACTGTACATAAAAGTACAAAAAAAACCCACATTGTTAATAAACAGGTAGGCCTACTAGTAGTATATATTGGATTTGTTTTTGCTTTGCACTTTGTCTAATCAGAGTGCATTGAGGAGGAGCGCATTGAGGAGGAGCTAAAAGGCGCAGGTGAAAAAGCGAGGAGCAACGCGTTAAGTGAGGCACGGGGAGGTAGGATGAGGTATAGGATGTTTTATAAAGTTTAACCTGTGTACACACAATGGTACAGGTTGTTGCGAGAGCTGCGCTCACTTGCTCGGTCCGCGGCTCCAAACACGGGCTCGCGCGGCCCGCAGTTTAATACGGGACGATTCTGTTTTTCAAGGGACGGTTGGCGACCCTAAACACAACTATACACCCAAAATCTTTCTCAACGAACTTGCACAGATATATACATTTTAAAAAAAAATTACCCCGCGGCTGAAAAAAAGCAGAGATCCGCTAAAAGACGGAACTCTTTCATCCCTGGTTCAAAGCGATTTGCTCGCTGCACGTCAAATTTAAAATGCGCATTGAATTACCACCACCATAATTAATTGCGTTAATTTGCAGTGTAATTAATTAATCTAACTAACGCGTTAAACTGACAGCCCTATAAAAAATATAATTAAATTTTAAATACAAAATTTAAACAGTAAATTTCTTCTTTTCTGGAATTATTCAATGTTCCTGTTGTTACCAGCACCTGGAAGCTGTGCATGGAGTTTTGAACTTTTGAAAAAATAAATTAAATAAAATAAATAAATAATTAAATTAAATAAAAAGGGGCGGCAGTAGCTCAGTTGGTGGAGCGTTTTCAGCGTTGTCCACTGATCCAAGGGTTGGCGGTTCGAATCCCACCTCGACAAACATCGTTGGTTGAGCGGTCGGGTCCACTGACCTGAGATCTGGGCAGCAGATCTGCTTGGTCGTTGCCCCCGCGACCCAAACCCGGATAAAGTGGAAGAAAATGAATGAATGAAATAAAATGAAAATAAAATAATAATAATATAAACGCATCTGATGACCAAAGCATAAATAACAAAACAAAATCATGGGGATGGTCCCCGGGTCAAATATAGAAACAACTTCTCCTGTGCGAGATCAATAAAGGTCAATCTTCTAATCCTTGACCACTGTAAGGCGCTTTGTGCTACAATTTTGTATGAAAAGCGCCTTATAAATGTTTGATTGATTGATTGATTGATATCAATCTGTACAAAAAATAAACAGAGATATTAATGCATTTATTTGTAATAGGGCTGTAAAAAATACCCAGATATGAACTGACACTAAAACCGGCATAAAACTTTTAATACTGAAAAAAAACTGAACAGTTTTAGATGTCTGAACTTGTTTTAGGCCATATGATAAAGCCATTTTTGTGCTGAAAAATGGATTTTATATATATAGAAAAATGAAATCTAATGTAATTTAGGTTAGAATTTGTAAATCGTGACACTAATTTGACAAAACACGATCAAACGTTTCATCAACATGAAGAAGGCTGCATGTTTTTAATTATAAATGCAAATATTCAGGTTTCCATCTGTAGTTGGGGCTCTCATCAGGTTCTAGCTTTTAGTAAATGCATAATGTGACTGGAGAAAATGTAGTGTGAAAAACAAATTAAACTGGAAATCTTTGGGTATAAATAAACAAATGCATCTAAAGCAGATCATATTGACAGGGATTGTTTCGCAGCACGAATCTGCTCATCTGTTATAGTTTCAGCTCAGTCGGCGTTTTCTAATCAGATTGTGTTAAAACAAAACTCAGATTGAAGCCTGACTTGAGTAACAGAGTTTCAGACGAGTATAAACAGTCTAAGTATAAACAATGTCGTGATCTGTATATGAGTGTGTACCTGGCAGACGTCGGAGCGGATCCCGGTTTTCCAGAAGCCCTGACTGCTCAGCTCCACCGTCACCTCCCTCCTCATCGTGTTCTTCTGACGGATCTTCTGAAGGGCCTCCTGTTTAGAGACAAAACAGGGACTGTGTCAGACTTTTGCTTTTAAAGCAGACATACTGTATTGTGCTCGTGTGTGCTCACCGGTATTCAGTTCATACCGAATACTGGGTTTGTTTTTTAATGTTATGGATTTTTTCATATATCCCAATACCTAGAGCTGGGTGGTATGACCAAAAATTGATATCACGATATTTTTCAAAATTATACCAGTGTCACGGTATTTGACTGTATGTTTATTTTTTCATGCATGACTCGGTGTTAACCCCATTTCCTCATAAGTTAGAGAATAATTCCTGCAGTAAATGTGACTTGGTAAAACATCTCTGGGTCCAGAGCTTTAATCATGTCCTTGAAGCTCCTTTCTCAACAGGACTAAGTGGTTCCATGTCTTTGGTGAAGTGGACCGTAACAGCGTTGGCAATATCGTTCCACCGTTTGCTTTTTTTGTTGTAGGCGGTCCCCTTAGCGAACGCGTCTTTGAGCGACGTCTGAGTCGCTACAACTTTAGCCCGACGACATTTACAGAATGTTTGATTGATCAGCGCCAGATTTTTTAAAGCCAAAGTTCTTCCACACGACTGACACGGCTCCTCTTTTCAGTACAAGTTCCTCTGTTTCTAACAACGTCCATGTTGTTCACCGCTCAACACACACTGTAGCCATGTCCCAGTTTGAGGGTTATTGATCCGTGTGCGTAATTTGCGTGGTGCGTGTTGTTAGCATTAGCATTAGCAGCGTGTCTGGGCAGCGAGCGGCTCCGTGGGCTTTCGGCAATGGCCTTGCGGTTCGCGGAGGCTAATTCGAGAGCTGCAGCTTTTGCAGCCTTCGGAGCGGCCGAAAAAGCAGCAGAAGCTACAGCCCTCGAATTGGGACACGGCTTACGCTACCACCACTCTCTGCAAAACAGTCCCTGGCGCGACGTTCCGGCGCGACGTTCCGGCGCGACGTTCCGACGCGACGTTCCAACGCGACATTCCAATGCCGATCAAACAACCATATTCTGTAAATTTTGTCGGGCTAAAGTTGTAGCCGCAGGAGGGGATGCTGTTGTTTTTTTGTTTGTTTGTTTGTTTTTTGTTTTTTTTTCTTAGAGATCGGCCCATAATTTAGAGGAGGCGTCCCAATGGTCCATCTTCAATACAGACAGTGGACTAAACCAATCAGGAGGGGGGAGGGACCGACACTTCGGTCACGTGAGCGGCTGCTGCGAGACAGTTTCAGAAAGAACGAGACGTGCTCCGGAGCTCCATCTCATTTGCCCGTCACTAGTTATTGTGACTGCACTGCTCCGGACATTTCAGGCAACCCCGTTTGAATTCTAGGAGACCTGAAGGTTGAAAAATGCTGATGTAGTTGCTGTGAGTTTGCTGGTGATTTTTGGGATTTTTCCTTAAAATGTTGCGCCCTGGTTTCCCCTCAGCCAAGACGTAACATAGTAAAATACTTTGCTTCGGGGAACACAAACATAAATTAGTCCGTTGAGCTCTGCTAATTATGAGGGGCCGGTATAAGACAAAACTGCCAGGGCCATTTTCTTGTCCCAGTCCAGCCCTGCTCAAAATGTACGGAGCATAGATGACTGAGGCTATTATAGCACATATAAACCACCTCCTCCGTCCTCTCCCGTCTCTTTCCTTCTCTGTCGTTCTTTCTTCTGTCACCAACTTTCTCTTTCTCACTCTTTCATGGGCAGGATCTGGCACATGCAACCCCCTGAAACCTGTGTCTCTACGTCTACGTCTGAATGAGAAGAAACTACGATAACGTGTTTTAAAGCTCTGGCCCACTAAGCTCTAGGGAGGCCTGGCCGAGTTAAAACAACTTATAAAGAGACAAAGGAATTAAATGATCGGAAAATGACAAAAAAACATCACTCAGGAACTAAATCACTCAAAATCAAGAATGCAGGAGTCAGACCAGTGCACTGCTAAAGGCCCGAGTCCCAATGGAAACACTATTAGAGGTTATTATCCTATATCACTCTTTCTGTCGCTCTCTTCTACCCCTCACTCTCTCCTCTCTCTTTCTCTTCTGCCTTCTTTTTGTCCAACTCTCGCTGTCTCCCTCCCTCTCTCTTCCTTTCTTTCCTTTCTTCTCCCCCCTCTCTGTCTCTCTCCTTATCGCTCTATCCCCCCCTTATCTCCCCCAGTCTGCCTCTCACTCTCTCTGCCACTCTTTCCTCCCCCTTTGTCTCCTGTCATCTCCCCCGTCTCCACCGTCTCTCTCTCTCTCTCTCTCCCCCCGTCTCCAACTCTCTCTCTTTATTTATCGCTCTCTTTCCTCCCCCTTTCTCCCCCCAGAGAGGGATGGAGAGAGAGAGGAACCGGAGAGAGGGAGAAAGAGAGAGGGATGGAGAGAGAGAGAGGGGGACTTGAGAGAGGGAGAGAGAGAGGGACTGGAGAGAGAGAGAGAGGGATGGAGAGAGGGAGAGAGAGGGACTGGAGAGAGGGAGAGCGGGACTAGAGAGAGAGAGAGAGAGAGAGAGAGAGAGGGATGGAGAGAGAGGGAGAGTGGGACTGGAGAGAGAGAGGGATGGAGAGAGGGAGAGAGAGGGACTGGAGAGAGGGATGGAGAGAGGGAGAGGGAGAGAGAGGGATGGAGAGAGGGAGAGAGGGATGGAGAGAGAGGGAGAGCGGGACTGAAGAGAGAGAGAGAGAGGGATGGAGAGAGAGGGACTGGAGAGAGAGGGACTGGAGAGAGGGATGGAGAGAGAGAGAGGGATGGAGAGAGGGAAAGAGAGGAACTGGAGAGAGGGAGAGCAGGACCGGAGAGGGAGGGAGAGGGATGGAGAGAGGGAGAGAGGGAGGGATGGAGAGAGAGGGAGAGTGGGACTGGAGAGAGAGAGAGAGGGACTGGAGAGAGGGAGAGAGAGGGACTGGAGAGAGGGATGAGAGAGGGATGGAGAGAGAGAGAGGGATGGAGAGAGGGACTGGAGAGAGGGAGGGAGAGAGGGAGAGAGAGGGACTGGAGAGAGGGATGGAGAGAGGGAGAGCAGGACCGGAGAGGGAGAGAGAGAGGGATGGAGAGAGGGAGAGAGGGATGGAGAGAGAGGGAGAGCGGGACTGGAGAGAGAGAGAGGGATGGACAGAGAGGGACTGGAGAGAGGGATGAGAGAGGGATGGAGAGAGAGAGAGAGGGATGGAGAGAGGGAGAGAGAGGGACTGGAGAGAGGGAGAGCAGGACCGGAGAGGGAGGGAGAGGGATGGAGAGAGAGAGAGAGAGAGAGAGAGAGGGATGGAGAGAGAGGGAGAGCAGGACTGGAGAGAGAGAGAGAGAGAGAGAGGGATGGAGAGAGAGTGACTGGAGAGAGGGATGAGAGAGGGATGGAGAAAGGGAGAGAGAGGGGGACTGTAGAGAGGGAGGGAGAGAGGGAGGGAGAGGGAGAGCAGGACCGGAGAGGGAGAGCAGGACCGGAGAGGGAGAGAGAGGGATGGAGAGAGGGAGAAAGGGATGTTTCTGTCTCTCTCTCTCTGTCGCTCTCTTTACTTCCCCTTTGTCTCCTCCACCTTTGTCTCCTCTCTTCTGCCCTCCCTCTATCTCTGTACCCCCTTCTGTCTCTCTCTTTCCTCCCCTTTCTCTCCTCCCTTCTGCCCTCCCTCTGTCTCTCTTTCCTCCCCTTTCCCCCGTCTCCCCGCTCGCTCTCCTCTCTCCCTGTGTCTCTCCCTTTCCTCCCCCTTTCTCTCCTTTCATCTCCTCCCTGTCTCCACCTCCCTCTCTCTCCTCCCTCTTTCTCTTCTCTCTTCTCCCCCTCTCTCCCCCCTTTCTCTCCTCTCTTCAGCCCTCCCTCTGTCTCTCTCTCCTCCCCTTTCTCTTCTCTCCCCCTCATCTCCCCCCTTGCTCTCCTCTCTCCCTCTCTGTCTCTCCCTTTCCTCCCCTTTCTAGTCTCTCATCTCCCCCCTTTGTCTCCACCTCCCTCTCTCTCTCCCCTCCCTCTCTCCTCTCTTCTTCTTCCCTCTCTCCTCTCTCTCTCTTTCATGGGCGTCTGTGGGCAGGATCTGGCACATGCAACCACCTGAAACCTGAAACCTGCATCTGTGGCAGTGGTGCAGAGGGGCAGGAGGGGGGGCAGGAGGGGAAGGGGGGGGGGGGGCAGATGGGGAGAAGAGAGAGGGAGAGAGAGGGAGAGAGAGAGAAAGAGAGAGGGAGGTGGAGGAGGGCAGCCCTGGGGTGACAGTCGGAGCAAGTGGTTAATTGGGGCAGGTCGTGGGTCTTTGCCTGTGGGGCAGATGTGACAGTAAACAGCACTGGACTCTGGAGAGAGAGGGAGAGAAAGAAAGAGATAAAAGAGAGAGAAGAGGAGGAAAGAAAGAGGAGAGAGAGGGAGGGGAGAGAAGGCGTGAAAGGGGAGAGAGTGAGGGAGAGAAAGTGAGAGAGAGAGAGGAGAAAGGGAAGAGGCAGTAAGAGAGAGAGAGGGGTGAGAGAGAAAAGAGATGGAGAGGAGAGTGAGAGGGAGAAAGAAGAGAAAGAGGACAGACAGGGGAGAGAGATAAAGAGAAGAGGAGAGAGGGGAGGAGAGAGGAGAGAGGGAGAAAGAGGAGAGAGGGGAGAGGGAGAAAGGAGAGAGAGAGAGGGGAGAAGAGAAAGGAGAGAGAGGGGAGAAGACAAGGAGGGAAAGAAAGAGAGGCGTGAGGAGAGACTGAGGGAGAGAAAGGAGGAGAGAGAGAGGAGGAAAGGGAAGAGAGAGGAGAGGAGAGAGAGAGAGAGGAGAGAGGAGAAAGAGGGAAAGAGGGAGAAAGAGGACAGACAGGGGAGACAGAGAAAGAAAAGAGGAGAGAGAGGGAGAGGAAAAAATAGAAAGAGAGAGAGAGAGAGAGAGAAAGCAGAGAAAGAGAAGAGAGAGGGGGGAGAGAGAGAGGAGAAATGGGAGAGAGAGAAAGAGAGAGAGAGAGGAGAGAGAAGAAAGAGGAGAGAAAGAGAGGGGGGAGGAGAAAGGAGAGAGAGGGAAAGAGGAGAGAGAGAGGAGAAAAAGGAGAGAAAGGGGGGTGAGGAGAAAGAGAGAGAAAGAGGAAAGAGGGAGAAAGAGGAGAGAGAGGGAGGAAGACAAGGAGGGAAAGAAGAGAGGCGTGAGGAGAGACTGAGGGAGAGAAAGGAGGAGAGAGAGAGGAGAAAGGGAAGAGAGAGGAGAGGAGACAGGAGAGAGAGGAAAGAGACGGGAGAGGAGAAAGAGGGAAAGAGAGAGGGAGAAAGAGGACAGACAGGGGAGAGAGAAAAGAAAAGAGGCGAGAGGGGGAGGAGAAAAGAGAAAGAGGAGAGAGCGAGAGCAGAGAAAGAGAAGAGAGAGGGGAGGAGAGAGAGAGGAGGAAATAGGAGAGAGAGAGAGAGAGAGAGAGAGAGAGAAGAGAGAAGAAAGAGGAGAGAAAGAGGAAAGAGAGACAGAGAGAGAGGGAGGGAGAAAGAGGAGAGAAGAAAGAAGAGAGAGAGGATGAAGAAATGCAAAAAGTCTTTTATTTTCATTATTGGTGTGGAATAAAGTCAAAGAAACCTCTGAGCTCCAATGTGCATTAAAAACACTGTTCTGTGGTTTAGACATTTTATACAAAAGTTCTGTGGTCACAGCGTCACATGATTCTTTCTAATCTTAAATCGAGTTTAAACCTAAAACGTCTCTGGTCTGAACGGTCCTGAACCTAAACCCCAGAGTCAGTGCTAGTGCAGCCTCTGCAGCTCAGAGAGGGATTCTGGAGGTTCTGAGCTTCACATGAGTCCAGAACCTCAGAACAAAGAGACAAACGTGGATTTTAAACGTGAAGTCCTGGTTTAGTCCCGGTCCAGTCCTGGTTTAGTCCTGGTTTAGTCCCGGTCCTGTCCTGGTTTAGTCGAAGTTCAGTTCTGGTTTAATTCCAGTTTAGTCCCAGTTTATTCCCAGTTAAATCCCGGTTCAGTGCTGGTTTAATCCTGGTTTAATCCCAGTTTAGTCCTGGTTTAGTCCCAGTAAAGTCCTGCTTTAGTTCTGGTTCAGTTTTGGTTTAATCCTGGTTTAGTCCCAGTTTATTACCAGTTCAGTCCCAATTCAGTGCTGGTTTAGTCCTGGTTTAGTCCTGGTTTAGTCCCGGTTCAGTCCCAGTTCAGTGCCGGTTCAGTCCCAGTTCAGTCCCGGTTTAGTTGTGGTTCAGTCCTGGTTGAGTACCGGTTCAGTCCTGGTTTAGTCCTGGTTTAGTCCCAGTTCAGTCCCAGTTTAGTCCCAGTTCAGTGCCAGTTCAGTCCCGGTTCAGTCCCAGTTTAGTCCCAGTTCAGTCCTGGTTTAGTACCGGTTCAGCCCCGGTTCAGTCCCGGTTCAGTCCCAGTTTAGTCCCAGTTTAGTACCGGTTCAGTCCCGGTTCAGTCCCGGTTCAGTCCCAGTTCAATCCCAGTTCAGTCCCGGTTTAGTTGTGGTTCAGTCCTGGTGGAGTCCCGGTTCAGTCTCGGTTCAGTGCCGGTTTACTAGGGGTGTGCAAAATAATCGTCATGACAACGCATCGCGATACTCACTTACTACTCACAATATACTGCATCGATTCTTGATGCCAAAAATCGATTTGTATTAATTAATAATTTAATATTTAATACTTTAATATTTAATATTAATAAACAATAAATTAATTATTAGTTTTTTTTTTTTTTTATAAATCCTCTGCACTTTTTTCTTTGTGAAAGGGTATTGTTTGTTATGATGGGAGCTACCTCCAAAATGCCAAATGTTTGAAAATCATTTTTTTGTTTTAGAAAAAATTCTATGCACTTTTTTGTTATTGGTTTGGTTTATTTGTTTTTGTTATTCAATAAATTCAGTTCTGAATTGAGTTGCTCAGAGTTCTGTATCAATTGAAGACACTACCCAGATACACAGCCATTGATATTTAAGTTATCCTCTTTTTTTTGGTACATTTTCACTGAAGTATGTCGAATATATTGCAATGCATCGCAATAATTCAATGCCAATGCCAATAATTCAATTCAGTTCAGTGCTGGTTCAGTCCCGGTTTAGTTCTGTTTCAGGTTTGGTTCAAATACTGAGATCTGCAGGTTAAACTCTGGAGACACAGGGTCAGTTTTCACCGTAGTAAAAATCCACATTATCCCGGAGGTTGCCGTGGGCGCCGCCATCATTATTCTGGTCGTATTATTTTGTATCGGGCTGATCTTTACAGCGAATCAGTTCAATACGGACGATAAAACAGTTTGAACGCCTCCAGAGAGTCGGTGCAGTGTGACTTATTGGTGCACATGAACATTAAATATTTCACACAAATAAACCGACTTTACGTCACTTTTCTCGAATTCGCCGTCGACAAGTGCCGCCACAGGAAAGTGCGGCTGACGAGCGTTTCGAGACTAACGTGGGCGAGGAGGAAGAAGGTGAATAAGGCAGTTCAGATCATTTCGTTCAAAAAGTTATTTGTTGAATTCATAAAAATGATGGTTCTAAATGTATTAGAGAAACTTAGACAAACAAACTTTATTGATCCACAAGGGGAATTGTTTTATGTATTATGTGGCATTTTTAGATGCAGTTATTATAAAAACCTCAGAGTATCTGAAGTCAAACCCTCTTCTTCTTTTTCTTCTTCTTCTGCCCTGTGTCTAAAAGCTGCAGGATTTGGAGTTTGGCTTCAGAAATAAGAATAACAAAGGTCTGAATAAATAAGTCTGAATAAATAATGCTCCACTTTGAACCAGGCATCAAAGACAGAGACCTACACCCTCCTCCTCCTCTGTCCTCTCCTCCTCCACCCTCTCCTCTGTCCTCTCATCTCCTTTCCTCCTCTCCTCCTCCTCTGTCCTCTCCTCCTCCACCCTCTCCTCTGTCCTCTCACTCTCCTTTCCACCTCTCCTCCTCCTCTGTCCTCTCCTCCACCACCCTCTTCTCTGTCCTCTCATCTCCTTTCCTCCTCGATCCTCTCCTCTGTCCTCTCACTCCCCTCTGTCCTCTCCTCCTCCTCTTACTCTCCTTTCCTCCTCTCCTCCTCCAGCCTCTCCTCTGTCCTCTCACTCGCCTCTGTCCTCTCCTGCTTCCTCTCCTCCTCCTCTCCTCCTTCCTCTCCTCAGTCCTCTCCTCCTCTGTCCTCTCCTCCTCCTCTGCCCTCTCCTCCTCCACCCTCTCCTCTGTCCTCTCACTCTCCTTTCCTCCTCTCCTCCTCCATCCTCTCCTCTGTCCTCTCCTCCTCCACCCTCTCCTCAGTCACTCTCCTCCTTCCTCTCCTCCTTCCTCTCCTGCTTTCTCAGTCCTCCTCACTCTCCTCTGTCCTCTCCACTGATCTCTCCTCCAGTCCTCTCCTCCTCCTTCCTCTCCTCTGTTCTCTCATCTCCTCCTTCCTCTCTTCTGTCCTCTCCTCCTCCACCCTCTCCTCTGTCACTCTCCTCAGTCCTCTCATCTCCTTCCTCTCCTGCTTTCTCTCCTCCATCCTCTCATCTCCTCCTTCCTCTCCTCAGTCCTCTCCTCTGTCCTCTCATTTCCTCCTTCCTCTCCTCCTTCTTCACCTCAGACCTCTCCTCCTCCTCTCCTCCTTCCTCTCCTCAGTCCTCTTATCTCCTCCTTCCACTCCTCCTTCCACTCCGCCGGCCTCTCCTCCACCTTCTCCTCCTTCCTCTCTTCCTACCTCTTCTCCATCCTCTTCTCTTTCCTCCGTCCTCTACTCCTTCCTCTCACTCTCTTCTGTCCTCTCCTCCATCCTCTACTCAGTCCTCTCACTCTCCTCTCCTCCTCCTTCTCCTCCATCCTCTTCTCCTTCCTCTCCTCGTTCCTCCCTCCTCTCCTCCTTCCTCTCACTCTCCTGAGTCCTTTCCTCCTTCCTCTCCTCTGTCCTCTCACTCTCCTCTCCTCCTTCCTCTCACTCTCCTCCTTCCTCTCCTCCTCCTTCTCCTCCTTCCTCCTCTCCTCCTTCCTCTCCTCCTTCCTCTCCTCCTTCCTCTCCTGAAATTTCCTTTCTTTTCATCCCTCAGATGGAATAAAGTTAGAAAACTGCTGTAGTTATAATGTGTCAGCAGGTGAAAGTACAGGTCAGATCTGGGGAGAGGCGAGCTGCATTTCTGCCCTGTGAATGGGACTTTTTGTTGTCTTTGCTTTAGCTTTAGTATCAATTAGTGACTGATTTTCAATACTTTCACAATCTGACTTGTACCAAAACATTTGTGACAGTTTTTTGGGAATAAAGCGGCGTAGTAACTCTCGGGGGAAGTGTAAAATATTTGGAGCAGCTGCCAAAGTGTTCACCCAAAGCTGGATTCATGTGTGGGTGTTTCTGAACTCCAATCGGCGAAGAAATGACAAGAGGAAACGTGTCTGATCAAATAGTTGAAATTCAATGAGGTCTGTTCTCTTTGGGATCAGACCGTTTGATGATTCAGTCGTTTTCACACCACCCACAAAGAGAAGGACCAAATTAGACTCTCCACAAATAGAAACGTGCAGCAAACACACAAATACACGAGGAGATAACACAGGAAACAGGCTGTGGTTGTGCCTTTGAGCAACAACGCATTCGTAAGCAGGTATTCCAGTGTTTTCCAGTGATTCTGTTCAGACCGGTGGCACAAATACTTTCTAGATCAGGGGTGCCAGGGGTGCCCTCCAAGACCTTTAAAAGAGAATTAACGTTTTTTACAATCTGAGCCTTATTTCGGTAATAAAGCAAGTTGTTTTACTCACCCATAGCACTTTGGTGTCATATGGAGCACTTCCAGAGATGTTTTAGATTAGAGATATCCATAACAGTAGTTCTCAGGGCATATCAATCAATCAATCAAACATTTATAAGGCGCTTTTCATACAAAATTGTAGCACAAAGCGCCCCATATGTTTGCGGTCTCCAAATAACATAAAATTGAGCACTTTTCAAATCATAGAAGCTCAATGTCTTAGTCTACACTTTTGTTTGAGTCAAAAGTGGCCTCTAATCCGAGATTTATCCATAATTTACAGCTTTGCGTTTCATGTTTGGGTCCCGAGAGCTGAGAGCGAAATAAACTGTGACTCCGCACATGCGCACTGGCGTCCTCATCTACTCCAAACTATGGATAAATCTCGGATTACAGGCCACTTTTGACTCAAACGAAAGTGTAGACTAAGACATTGAGCTTCTATGATTTGAAAAGTGCTAAAGTTTGTGTTATTTGGAGACCGCAAACATGTGCCTCGAGAACTCACATTACGGATATCGCTAATCTAAAACATCTCTGGAAGTGCTCCAAATGACACCAAAGTGCTATGGGTGAGTAAAACAACTTGTTTTATTACCGAAATAAGGCTCAGATTGTAAAAAACGTTAATTCTCCTTTAATCTGGCCCTCAGCTGATTTTCTATTAAAATATTTTAATTATATTTTAATTTTCTATTAAAATATTGGTAATTTTCTGCGCCTCTTTTCTGTGCAGTTTAGCATAGCAGCGTCTCCAGCGCCTGTGTACGTGGCCCCTCCCACCAGAGCAGCACAAATGAAGACTCGCCTCTTTCCAAACCCTCTTAAAGGACCATTGTTTTGACTGTTGACCGTGACACCCTCATCAGCAAAATGTCAAAAATGAGAAAAGTGGACACCAAGTGCAGGATTTTCCAAGAAAAATTCACTAATTCCTATTTGTTCACCAAGGTGAATGGGAAACCTGTATGCTTGTGGTGAAACTGCATTTTTGTTAAAGTTTCAGGTTGTTCATAATAGGATAATATTTTGTAAAAGAAAGAGTTCATCAAATAAAAAATACTTCTGTAATAGATTTGTGTTTCTCTGCACAAATATTTGGACTTATTGTTATTTTTGGGGTATATTTGCCGTGAGTTTTCTGATCCGGCCCCTTTGGGATCAAAGTCGGTTGGATACAGCCCCTGGACCAAAATGAGTTTGACACTCCTGCCCTAGATAATACTCCCCACAACTGTATACATCTTATTTGATATTGTATTTTATTACTACTTGTCTATTTAAATCTGATCTGTACATATACATTTATTATCATTATTTTTATGTAAATAATCATGTCTCATCTGACACAGGTTTATTGCTCTTTGGTTGCTATTCCATCTATTTTTTCCTTTTTATCTTCTGTTATATATTATATTTGATGTTTGAGCTACTGTACCCAAATATTTTCCCTTGTGGATCAATAAAGTTTGTCTAAGTCCAAGTCTAAGAGCAGTTGCCATGCTTAACTCGTTTCAGAGCCCTGATGTCGCTCCAGGAAAAACAAACCGGCAGCTAGGAGCTCTTTTGCACAAGGGCCGGTCCAAATTCTCTGGGTGGGATTTCCAGAGAAAGAGGGTGGACATCCAGACAGACGGGGCGGAAACCTTTCCCTTAATGTCCGTCTGTTTGAGCTTTCTATTTTCAAACGTGGAAAAGGATCGCTATTGCTTGGTTTACGCATTTCGCCATATCTAGCCATGTAGGGGTCCTTAACTCATTGACTGCCGGTGACGAGTTTTCTCGTCATGTTGAATCCGAACGTTGAGTGCCGTGACGAATAAACTCGTCAAGGACGTTTTTCAGCGGGGGTTGCTAGGATACGACCTGGAGCAGCTTTGAAGGTGTAATTCACACTTCCCAACCTGTAGGTGGCGATCTTGTATCATTATCTGCCGATCGGAGACGCGGGAGAGGAGAGGAGTGTAGTGTGTGTACTGTGTGATTGGTGAGTGGAGTAAGATGGTGAGGCGAGTGAACCCGGAAAAGCAGAGGACTGTTGATCAGCGCCTACGGAGCGGTTTGATCGCTTTTGGGACCCAAGATCCCGGATCAGAGGATCACAGAGACACGCAGCGAGGTCGGGGCAGAGATCTGCTCTGGCCGAGGCAGGGGGCGTGTCCTGATCGCGCTGCGCGGAGCAGGGACTCTGATCAGAACTACGACAGCGCCAAAGAAGTTTACTGACTTGGATCCTGCTCTCCAAAGAGGCACGAGATGAGAAGAATTAAGTTTATATGTGTGTGTACGTGCGTGCGTGCGTGTGTATGTGTGTGTGTGTAGCTGTGTGTGTGTAAAGGTTTATGCATGGGCTTGTGTGTATGTACATATATATGTGTATGTGTATGTGTGTGTGTGTGTGTGTGTGTATATATATATATTAGTTTTTATTATGGGTTTGTACTCTGAGCCTCAATATTGTTGTGAAGTGACAAAGTTCTATTTTATATGAAAAGATATTATTATACCCTGTAAACATTTCTTGCCACTATTGAGTTGAAGGATTCACAGAGCCTTATATTCTTATATTAGTAAATAAAAAATGTACTTTGTCATCAAAAATCTCTTTCTCTGTTATTTTAGATGTTTGAGGTGTCACTAAATCAATAATCAATAATCAATGGTGAGGCCCCTGCTGAAGAAGAGCAATTTAGATTTTAATGATTTTAACAACTACCGACCAGTGTCTAACTTACCATTTTTAAGCAAGATTCTAGAGAAACTTGTCTCTATCCAATTAAATGAGTTTCTAGATGATCACAACATTTTGGAAAAATTTCAGTCTGGTTTTAGGGTGAACCACAGCACCGAGACTGCCTTGGCAAAGATTTTAAATGACTTTAGAATAAACTGTGACTCTCAAAAGGTGACTGTGTTGGTTCTGCTGGATCTGAGCGCTGCCTTTGACACAGTAGACCACATGATTCTTTTAACTCGCCTAAAACACCTCGGCCTCTCTGGTGCTGTTCACAAATGGTTCACGTCCTATCTCACAGACAGAACATTTATGGTGAGTGTGGACACATGCTCCTCCAGGATCCATAAAATCACATGCGGTGTCCCCCAGGGCTCCATTTTAGGCCCTGTGCTTTTCAACCTGTACATGCTTCCCCTTGGCGGCGTCATCAGGAGACATGGAATCAATTTCCACAGCTATGCAGATGATACACAGCTTTACATTTCCGTGTCTCCTGATGACACCAGACCAATGGATGCTCTTTTTAACTGTATTCTAGATATCAAATCCTGGATGGCAAGAAACTTTCTCCAGCTTAACCAGGACAAAACGGAGGTTTTAGTCATCGGTCCTGAGGCCCAGAGAGAGAAACTTTTATCAAAACTACAAGCACAGTCTTTTAACCCATCTCCTCAAGTGAAAAACCTGGGCGTCATTTTTGACTCTGAGCTGACTTTTATTCCACACATCAAGAACATCACAAAAATGGGCTTCTATCACCTAAAAAACATAGCCAGAGTTCGCCCTATTCTCTCTCAGGCCAATACGGAGACACTGATGCATGCTTTTGTCACCAGCCGTATAGACTACTGTAATGCCCTGCTCTCTGGTCTTCCCAAAAAGAGTATTTCAGGTTTGCAATTATTGCAAAATTCAGCAGCACGTGTCCTGACTAGGTCCAGAGGGCGGGATCACATTACACCAGTCCTAAAATCTCTGCATTGGCTCCCTGTGAGTTACAGGATAGATTTTAAAGTTCTTTTACTGGTTTTTAAATGTCTTAATGGTCTTGGGCCTTCCTATCTTTCAGAACTGCTTTCCCCTTATGAGCCTTCACGGGCCCTGCGCTCCTCCGGCAGCAGGCTCCTGGTCATTCCCAAAGTCAGGACACACACTCACGGAGAGGCGTCTTTTCAGTACTACGGCCCTCGTCTATGGAACTGCCTGCCGGAGGACCTCAGGGCTGCAGAGAACGTTCATGTTTTTAAGAGTGGGCTCAAGACTCACCTGTTTAGCTTGGCCTTTGACTGACTTCGGTCGTCTGTTTGCTTGTCTTTTATTGTTCTTTTGTTTGTTGTTGCTGTTCCTGTTGTTGCTGCTGCTGTTGTTGCTGTTCCTGTTGTTGCTGTTCCTGTTGTTCCTGTTGTTGTTTTGTTGTTGCTGCTGTTGTTGCTGCTGTTGTTGTTGCTTTTGTTGTAGCTGTTGCTTTCGTTGCTTTTGTTGTTGCTGTTGTTGTTCCTGTTATTGCTGTTATTGTTTTGTTGTCGCTGTGGTTCTGTTGTTGTTGCTGTTCCTGTTGTTGCTGTTGTTGCTTTTGTTGTTGTTGCTGTTGTTGTTGCTGTTGCTGTTGATGTTGCTGTTGTTGCTGCTGCTGCTGTTGTTGCTGTTGTTTCTGCCGTTATTGCTGCTGTTGTTGCTGCTGCTGTTACTGTTGTTGTTGCTGCTGTTGTTCCTGTTGCTGTTGTTGCTATTGCCGTTGTTGCTGCTGCTGTTGCTGCTGCTGTTCCTGTTGCTGCTGTTGTTCTTGTTGTTGTTGCTGCTGCTGCTGTTGTTGTTGCTGTTGTTTCTGTCATTGTTGCTGCTGTTGTTGCTGCTGCTGCTGTTGTTGTTGCTGATGTTCCTGTTGTCGTTGTTGTTTCTGCTGTTCCTGTTGTTGCTGCTGTTGTTACTGTTGTTGCTGCTGTTGTTCCTGTTGCTGTTGTTGCTATTGCCGTTGTTGCTCCTGCTGTTCCTGTTGTTGCTGCTGTTCTTATTGGTGCTGGTGCTGGTGTTGTTGTGGCTGTTGTGTGTGGTTGTTGCTGCTGTTGTTGCTGCTGCTGCTGTTGTTGTTGCTGATGTTCCTGTTGTCGTTGTTGTTGCTGCTGGTCCTGTTGCTGCTGCTGTTGTTGCTGTTGTTGCGGTTGCTGTTGCTCTTGCTGTTGTTGTTGTTGCTGTTGTTCTGTCGTCGTTGCCGTTGTTGCTGCTGCTGCTGTTGTTGCTGCTGCTGCTGTTGTTGCTGCTGCTGCTGATGCTGTTGCTGCTGTTGTTGCTGCTGTTCCTGTTATATGTGTATGTATATATGTGTGTATGTATATATGTGTGTGTGTATATGTGTATGTATATATATATATATGTATGTATGTGTGTGTGTATATGTATGTGTGTATATGTGTGTATATATATATATATGTGTGTGTGTGTATATATATGCATGTATGTGTGTATGTATGTATGTGTATGTGTGTGTATATGTATGTATGTATGTATATATGTATATATATGTGTATGTGTATGTATGTGTATGTATATGTGTATGTATGTGTATGTATATGTGTATATATGTATATATATGTGTATGTGTATGTGTATGTATGTATATGTATATGTATATGTATATATATATATATATATATATAATTTTTTTTTTTTTTTTTTTTTTCTCTCCCTGGCGGCACGGTGGCTGAGTGGCTAGCACTCATGCTTCACAGCAAGAAGGTTCGGGTTGCCCGGGCCTTTCTGTGTGGAGACTGCATGTTCTCCCCGTGTTTGGGTGGGTTTCCTCCGGGTACTCCGGTTTCCCCCACCAACCTAAACATGCGCCATAGGTAAAATCCTCCAGCTTAGGGCCTGACCAAAGCATAAATAACAAAACAAAATCATGGGGATGGTCCCCGGGTCAAATTTAGAAACAACTTCTCCTGTGCGAGATCAATAAAGGTAAATCTTCTAATCCTTGACCACTGTAAGGCGCTTTGTGCTACAATTTTGTATGAAAAGCGCCTTATAAATGTTTGATTGATTGATTGATTGATTGAATAAATATTGACGTCAAAATCACCAATCTGCTCGAAATCCTTCTTTGTACAAACCGATCGTTTTCTCCAATTTTGGTCAGAAAACTGTGTTTTTGCTGAAACTTCCTTATGTTCTACTATCAATTACTTGAGAACCGAAAAGGTTAGAAACATATTTTTTTTTTCTAGGTGAAAGAAGAGAGTCTACACTTTATTTTGATGTGTGCCATGTCTATATAGTCAAAGAACTCAGTATTCTGTGAGTCTTGGAAAATCAGTGAAAATGGTCTAAAAGTTCTGGCAGTCTGGGGTTGACATTCTGAAAACAGGCCGGCAGTGAATGAGTTAAGCAGGGTCGGGGAGCTCATATTGACGTTCAAAAACGTCAGAAAGTGAAAATTTCATGCCATAGAACCTTTAAATGTGTGTATTTTTTGGTGTTTTTAATGAATGGTGTGGTGTCCTGGTGAATGGTCCTGGTTTAGACCCTGTTTAGTCTCGGTTTAGACCTGATTTAGTCCCGGTTTAGACCTGGTTTAGACCTGGTTTAGACCTGGTTTAGACCTGGTTTACTCGTGGTTTAGTCCCGGTTTAGACCCGGTTTAGTCCTGGTTTATACCTGGTTTAGACCCGGTTTAGTCCTGGTTTAGTCCCAGTTTAGACCCGGTTTAGACCTGGTTTAGACCTGGTTTAGACCCGGTTTAGTCCTGGTTTAGACCTGGTTTAGACCTGGTTTAGACCCGGTTTAGTTCCGGTTTAGACCCGGTTTAGTCCTGGTTTAGACCTGGTTTAGTCCCGGTTTAGACCTGGTTTACTCGTGGTTTAGTCCCGGTTTAGACCCGGTTTAGTCCTGGTTTATACCTGGTTTAGACCCGGTTTAGTCCTGGTTTAGTCCCAGTTTAGACCCGGTTTAGTCCTGGTTTAGACCCGGTTTAGACCCGGTTTACTCCCGGTTTAGACCCGGTTTGGTCTGGATTTAGTTCTGGTTTAGTCCTGGTTTAGTCTCGTTTTAGTCCTGGTTTAGTCCTGGTTTAGACCTGGTTTAGACCTGGTTTAGTCTTGGTTTAGTCCTGGTTTAGTCCTGTTTTAGTCTTGTTTTAGGCTCCTGCTGTCAGATAATCTGTCCCTTTGATGCAGAAATAATCTGATAATCTGACTCACCCCATAAGAACGCGGTCACTCCGTTGTAACAGTTTTCCGTGTTAATTTGCGTATTCACGTGTATGCACGTGTCCCGTATATCCACGGACTTTAATTATCCGGAGCTCCGGAGAAACAGACGTATCCCGAACGTGTCCCGAGGCGAGAGTTTCTTCTTACGTAGCATTTACGTAACATGTTAAGGATTTTCTCCAGTTTCATGAAATGCCGCGTACATATTGACGAGGCTCGCTCACAGCTGATCGGCGAACAGGCGCAAACACAACAGCGCTAATCGTCCTGATTGGCGGGAGCGCGATCGGTGGTAATTATGCTGCAACATGATTGGAAGCTGGAGAGCAGTTTGGCCCTTCGAACATGCGGGGATTTTGACATTAAAACAGAACTAAAGCAGGACTAGACCAGGACTAGACCAGGACTAAACCAGGACTAGACCAGGACGAAATCAGGACTAGACCAGGACTAGACCAGGACTAGTGCTAATCAAACAGTTTGTTCTCCTTTTTTCCCCAAATTAATGGATCGGAATCATAAAAATCTGATCAATTCCCATCCCTGGTGTGGTGTTTTTGTTTAGTACTTAAACTCCTTTTTCTTCTGTCCTGGTCTGAAAAGAGTCCCCCGGAAACGAGCTCCTTCTTTTGAGGTTCCGGGTTGGACCAAGTGTAATATGTCGTACAGAGGTCGTGGGATAGATGTTTATTGGTTTATGGGTTTTAAAGTGTCTCAGTGAATAGTGAAGGTGCTGAGTGTTACCTATAGATAACAAATCAGCCTGTTTGTTACATAGCTCCATCGGCTCTGGCTCTGTTTCACTTCTTATTGAAAAAGCTTGGCCCCTCTCTCTGTAACCGCTGCTGTCAGGCTCGTCATTTTGGTCCTAAAATGTTCATATTCACCCTCTCTACGTGATATTTTGTCCATAAATCAATATGAACGTTAATAACAAACAAACCGGCCGCCTTCTTTCCCCGAGGCCGCTTCTGTTAGCTTTACTGTCTTGTTTGTTACAACCCGATGGAGATTTTTATATATATAGTCTATGGGTTTATGAGAGAGGTTTTTAAGACAGTAAAAATCTGATACCGCACTTTTAACATTCCTCAGCAGTTTTTCCCTGTTCGAGCTCATCCCTCGTCACTATGAAGACCTTGTAAAAGTATGATCCTTACAGACTGCTCACTACTGTACTTTTAATCCGGAATAATAATGACTGAAAGGCTCCCGTGTCTCTAACAGTGTGTTCTCTTATCTGTGGATTTGAGGATTTGGTGCGATTCTCTCTGGGTTCACTCCAGTGTCTTTGTAAAACTGTATTTCCCGTTCACTGCAGGATAAAGCTCCACGCTGGCCTTGGCTCAGACACACACGAGCGGGCAGGAGAGAGCGGGATCAGATCATTTTAAGGAAGGGGGAAAAAAACAAGGTGGATATGTGGAAGTTATACTGTCTCCACGGGAACGCAGCCGTACATATGTTTTTAAAAACTACTATTACAGTTGTAGAGCTGTTTTGTTGTGTAACTTTTCTGGTCCTTTAAAGGTCCCATGACATGGTACTTCTTGATGCTTTTATATGGCGCCTTAATGGTTCCCTAGTACTGTAAATGAATCCTTCTTCAAAATCAACACTCAGTGCATGAGAAACAGAGATAAGATGAGAAAGAGTAATTTTTCTCTCTCTGAACACTCCATAATGGGCGTTGTTGCTTGAATGCAAATGAGGAGAAAAGAGCTGGCCTATAGTAGAGGGAGGGGGCGTGACCAAACTATCCGCTCTCGGCTCTAGCTCTCAGCTGATCCATTTCCTTGTTTTTGCACGGGGGGAGAGATTTGAAGCGTTCCATTGAAGAATAAACACATTTCCACAGAAAATATAATTAAACCACTGCTGTTCAAAGGTCCAGAGGCTCAGATAAAGGACTTCTGAGCCTAGAAACACTCGGACGTGCCTCCAGGCAAATAAAAAAACGCATTTCGCATTGCCTAGCGCATTCGCAGTCCAAACTCTCTGGGCATGATTTACAGAGACGCTGAGTTCAGACAGACGGGGGTGGAACTGCATTTGCATTTCTTTTTTCGATCTGACGTCAATAAGGTGCTTTGTTCAAATTCGCCCGTTTGAGCTCCGATTTTTTGTAACGCAGAAAAGGATCGCAAATGCTCAGTTTAGACATTTCGCAACTTTTAACCATGGGGGGGGGGGGGGGGCTAAACAGGGTAGAGGAGCTCACATTAACGTTCAAAAACCTCAGAAAGTGAAAATTTCATGCCATGGGACCTTTAATGGTTCCCTAATACTGTAAATGAATCCTTCTTCAAAATCAACACTCAGTGCATGAGAAAGACACATGTACACAGTCAGAGTCAGAATATCTCTCTCTGAACAACTCATTCTGGGCCTTGTTGCTTGAATGCAAATGAGAAGGACACAGATAGGTTAGAGGAGCGGGTGGGGGGGCCAAATGCGCCGCTGGTTCCTTGTTACTGTGCGCTGTCTCCCACTTCCGCGTTTTAAGCGCGGAGGAAGAAAGGAGAGGAATTTCAATGAAAAAAACAAATTTTCACAGAAAATAAAATTAAACCACTGCTGTTTCAGAGGTCCAGAGGGTCGGGTAAAGGACTTCCGAGCCTAGAAACACTCACCGTGCCTCCAGGCAAATAAAAAAACACATTTCGCATTGCGTAGCTCCTTCGCGGTCCAAACTCTCTGGGCGTGATTTCCAGAGACAGGGGGTGGAGATCCAGACAGTGGTGGAACTGCATTTGCATTTCTTTTTTCGATGTGACGTAACATAGTTGCCTTTTTCAGAATCGCCCGTTTGAGCTGTGTTTTTTCCTAACGCAGAAAAGGACCGCAAATGCTCATTGTAGACATTTCGCAACTTTTAGCCATGGGGGGGGGGGGGGGGGCGGGGGGGCCTAAACAGGGTAGAGGAGCTCACATTAACGTTCAAAAACCTCAGAAAGTGAAAATTTCATGCCATGGGACCTTTAAGTATATGTTTCTCGTTTTTTTTGCATGTAAGGGGATATTTGTGACTGAACACGTGGAAACAAGCCACATGTCGGCATTCGTAAAACCCAGATAATAGAGTTTTTAGTAATTTTTTTCAAAATTTGTGATTTGTGAGTTTTATTTGCAGAATGTGCTAGATGAGATCATGAAGAAGCCACTCCATGTTTCAGATAACAGCATTAGTTGTTTTAAAACCGTAGATTTTCGTTTTGAAAGTGGATTGTTTGTCGGAAAGAATGGGGCCGTGTACAAATTACCATAATTACTACTGGCCAATCACGTGCGCAAGTAGCACTCTTTTGTTTACTTTCTTCTGCCTATCAGCTGTGAGCTAGAAGCAAACTCGTGGATATTTACGCTGCGTAGCGATTGTGTATTTCTGAACTTTCATAATGATAACAAGACATCAATTTATTGATATATTAAAGCAAATTTCATCATGTGTAAAGGCATATTATTGCAATAATGTAACAATATCAAGTTAAATAGCTTTTTCATCAAAATAACCACCTTTGGCCTTAATCCAGCTTTACAAATTCGAGGCATTCTGTCCAACAATTTTTCAAGATATCCATCCTCTATATCAGGGGTGTCAAACTCATTTTGGTCCGGGGGCCGTATCCAACCTACTTTGATTCCAAAGGGGCCGGATCAGAAAACTCATGGCAAATATACCCCAAAAATAACAATAAGTCCAAATATTTGTGCAGAGGAACACAAATCTATTACAGAAGTCTTTTTTTTAGTTTTTTTTTTTTTTTGTTTTTGTTATTTTTAGTTTTGTTTTAAGTTTTATTTGATGAACTCTTTGTTTTACAAAATATTATAATATTATGAACAACCTGAAACTTTAAGAAAAATGCAATTTCAACACAAACATACAGGTTCCCCATTCACCTCCGTGAACAAATAGGAATTAGTCAATTTTTCTTGGAAAATCCTCCACTCGGCGTCCACTTTTCTCATTTTTGACATTTTGCTAATGAGGGTGTCACGGTCAACAGTCAAAACGATGGTCCTTTAAGAGCATTTGGAAAGAGGCGAGTCTTCATTTGTGCTGCTCTGGTGGGAGGGGCTACGTACAGAGGAGCTGGAGACGCTGCTGTGCTAAACTGCTCAGAAAAGAGGCGCAGAAAATTACCAATATTTTAATTGAAAATTAAAGTATAATTAAAATATGTGAATAGAAAATCAGCTGAGGACCAGATTATAGGTTTTGGGGGGCTGGATCTGGCCCCCGGGCCGCATGTTTGATACCCCTGCTCTATAGTTTTCCACTCATCCTGAAGACATTTCCACAGGTGTTTAACGTTAGTCGGATTCCTGGAGCGCACTTTAATACCCAAATAATCCCACACTTTTTCGATGGGTGACAGGTCAGGAGACTGGGGCGGCCACGTAACCTGCAGTCGATGACACTATTCACACATCTCCAAATGACCCTTACACAGTTTGGACGAGTGCTTTGGGTCATTATCTTGTTGGAACAAGAAGTTTCGTCCAGAGTTCAGAAATACACAATCGTCCTAATACTTTTGTCAGGCAGTGTATTGCGGTTGAGCTGAATCGTGGCTGTTTTAGTGCAGATGAACGGCAGTATTTCTGCGACAAACCGGACGGCGATCTCTCCTCTGATTCTGAAGATGACTGCAGTGACGATGAAGGCGACTTTATTACACTGGAGAATATACCTAATCTACAGCTAAACTTAGCCGAATATGAAGACGAGGAAGAAGTCGGGACCGCAGCGGAGAAGCTGCTATATCTACAGTAACATTTGAAGCGGATAAAGACAGTGAAATGGAGAAAATCCGTAACTGTAAATGCTCCGTAAGAAAGAAGGAGAACTCTGCGCTCAAGAAGCATTCATGTAGCCACAAAATGTCGCCGAAGCTCATGTACAGAATGCGTTTGGATTCTTTATCTGCCGAAAAACAGTAGCGTGATATGAGAATAATTGGACTTCTCGAGGCAAACAGACGTACGGTATTTATGTCTGAGATGACCAGATCCAGCAAAAAGACCCCGACAAAAAGAAAGCGTCCCCGGACTACATCGGCGCATGCTTCACTCTGATTGGTTAATCCAGCTGTCAATCACACCCTCTGAAATCAAGAGGACCGGACACAAATCCAGATCCACTCATCTTTGTAAAGTTTTGTAAAAATGTGTGAATCTAGCTGGACAGATAAGAGTTTTAACCAAAAAATAAAAAATAAAAAAATCACAAATATTTATCTCCATATCACCTACGGATACGTCACCAGAAAAGTACCGTAGTTTGGCTTTAAAGTCCGTCTCAGGTGCTTCCTCAGACCCCCCTCACTCGTTCACTAATTGCTGTGGAGGGAGTTGACAGTGGGACTGTCAGACGCTGTTAGCTTTAGCACTTTCCACTCCGCTACCTGGGAAACAGGCTAATTGAGCGGCCGGCGCGTCTTCATTATGGGCTGACAGGGACCTCCAGAACAGGACCGCACACCCGAGCCCCTGGGACTATACGAGGGTGAAGTATAGACGAAGTACGGCGGAGCTACAGGAGGACTCAATCTGCACACTGTAGCAAATATGATGGAGAATAATGACTTAAATTCAGAATAGTAATCTAGATATTATGTTATATTTAACACTACTAGTATCAGGAAGTGTGTGGTCTGCATCCTAGTCATTATTAACACAAGGTATAGAAGAACAATGAGCTGATACAGCCCAGGTTTAATCCAGGTTTAGTCCGGGTATAATCCAGGTTCAGTCGGGGTTTAATCCAGGTTTAGTCCAGGTTCAGTCCAGGTTCAGTCCAGGTTCAGTCCAGGTTCAGTCCAGGTTCAGTCCAGATTTAGTTCCGGTTTAATCCGGGTTTAATCTACGTTTAGTCCAGGTTCAGTCCAGGTTTAGTCCAGGTTTAGTCCAGGTTTAGTCCAGGTTCAGTCCAGGTTCAGTCCAGGTTCAGTCCAGGTTCAGTCCAGCTTTAGTCCAGGTTTAGTCCAGGTTTTAGTCCAGGTTTTAGTCCAGGTTCAGTCCAGGTTCAGTCCAGGATCAGTCCAGGTTCAGTCCAGGATTAATCAGGCATTAATCCGGGTTTAATCTACGTTTAGTCCAGGTTCAGTCCAGGATCAGTCCAGGTTTAGTCTAGGTTTAGTCCAGGTTCAGTCCAGGTTCAGTCAAGGTTCAGTCCAGGTTCAGTACAGGTTTAGTCCACGATTAATCCGGGTTCAGTTGGGGTTTAATCCAGGTTTAGTCCAGGTTCAGTCCAGGTTCAGTCCAGGTTGAGTCCAGGTTCAGTCCAGGCTCAGTCCAGATTTAGTCCAGATTTAGTCACGGTTTAATCCGGGTTTAATCCGGGTTTAATCTACGTTTAGTCCAGGTTCAGTCCAGGTTTAGTCCAGGTTTAGTCCAGGTTCAGTCCAGGTTCAGTCCAGGTTCAGTCCAGCTTTAGTCCAGGTTTAGTCCAGGTTTTAGTCCAGGTTCAGTCCAGGTTCAGTCCAGGATTAATCAGGCATTAATCCGGGTTTAATCCGGGTTTAATCTAGGTTTAGTCCAGGTTCAGTCCAGGTTTAGTCAAGGTTTGGTCCAGGTTTAGTCCAGGTTTAGTCCAGGTTAAGTCCAGGTTTAGTCTAGGTTTAGTCCAGGTTCAATCCATGTTCAGTTTAGGTTTAGTCCAGGTTGTTATTGAGGTTGCAGTGAGCGAGATACTGGAATTTGAAATAAAAAGTCCTGCTCAGTGGCTCTATGATCATTTGGGTGAATTCAGCAGGATCCCTGAGGGCCAACAAAAATTGATCAGAGAGCCAGATTTGACCCCTGGGCCATAGTTTGGACACATCTGTCTTACCTGAAAAGTTACACAATATATAAGTAAATCAATAGAGGTCAATGTGAATTTAAACCAGGCTAATTAAGACTAATATTCAGAGTAATTTTAATGATTCAAGAATTAAGTTTTTTTTACAGGTGTATTCAGAGAGTCCTAGAGGGGCAACATCTCCACGGAGATGGACCCCCGACCAGAAAAGTTACACAGTATATCTTTAATCAAGTCAATTCTCAAAGCTCCATCACTTAAAATAAATCCCAACCTAATTAAGACTTTAATATTGTGAGTAATATTAACGATTCAGGCCTGAAGTTGATATATTGTTTTTTTATAGAGTACTCGGAGGGTCCCAGAGGCGCGGCGGACATTACGGCGCTAAACCAGATCCTTTTCCATGCGCCGTCCCCAGTGCAGCGCTGACCTTCACCACAGGGGGAGCTCACCACATTTGTTTAAAAGAGGACACGCCGTCGTTTGGGCATTAATCACAGAGATGGATGAGGCCAGGGGAAAAATAAATGTAAAGGTGTTCCAGCTCAGACACGTGTTAGGACAGGTTTATAAAGAGGTCTGGACTCACAAGAGAAACAACACGGACCAAGTCAGGACCAGGACTAAACATGGTCTGAACCAAAACTAAACATGAACTGAACACGAAATGATCCAAGACTGAAGTCGGAGTAAACCACGACTAAACCAGGACTGAATCGGAACTGAACTAGGACTGAACCAGGACTGAAACCAGGACTAAACCAGGACTAAACCAGGACTGAAACCAGGACTAAACCAGGACTGAAACCGTGACTAAACCAGGACTACACAAGGACTGAATCAGAACTGAACAAGGACTGAACAAGGACTGAACAAGGACTGAACAAATACTGAACAAAGACTGAACAAGGACTGAACAAGGACTGAACAAGGACTGAACAAATACTGAACAAGGACTGAACAAGGACTGAACAAATACTGAACAAGGACTGAACAAGGACTGAACAAGGACTGAACAAGGACTGAACAAGGACTGAACAAGGACTGAACAAGGACTAAACAAGGACTGAACAAATACTGAACAAGGACTGAACAAGGACTGAACAAATACTGAACAAAGACTGAACAAGGACTGAACAAGGACTGAACAAGGACTGAACAAAGATTGAACATGGACTGAACACGAACTGATCCAGGATTAAACCAGGATTAAACCAGGACTAAATCAGGACTGAACAAAGTCTGAACAAAGACTGAACAAGGACTGAACAAGTACTGAAGATGGACTGAACAAAGACTGAACATGGACTGAACACGAACTGATCCAGGACTAAACCAGGATTAAACCAGGACTAAATCAGGACTGAACAAAGTCTGAACAAGGACTGACCAAAGACTGAACCAGGACTGAACAAGGACTGAACCAGGACTGAACAAGAACTGAAGAAAGACTGAAGAAAGACTGAAAGAGGACTGAACCAGGACTGAATTATGAATGAATCATGACAGGACAAAACCAGGGAAGGACCAAAACTCAACGGGACTCAACCGGGAATCAACCGGAACTCAACCAACACCAAACAGAAATGAACCAAATCTGGGCTGAACTAAGACTAAATCAAGACTAAACTGTGACTAAACTAGAACTAAACAAGGACTAAAACAGTACTGAACCAGGACTAAACCATATCCAAACCAACACCAAACTGGGACTAAACTAGGACTGAACCAGGACCAAACAACGACAAAATCCAATAATCCGAGTAAAAATACATTGATCACATTTAGAAAACTGTCGACATTTCTAATTCACAAACCCAAACTCGTACCTCTCTCTGGGTGAGCTTCTGTTTGTCCATCTGTTTGACCTTGGGGCTATTGGCCAGCAGGTGGCGCAGTTTAACGTAGCTCTTCCACAGCTTCTGATATCTGTCAAAGAATAAGAAGTATTTTTTTTAATCCATGAAAAAGACATGACAAATTGGAATGTGTATTAAATGAAAGCTTTATAGTTGCAATTTGTGAAAAGATGTAATTTCTACTGAAGCAAGATGAGGTCAGAGGCATTAAATTTAATAAAAAATTACACCTACACAGAGTTAAAATTGTACATTCCTTGTTTAAGTCAAATTAAATGTCTTATATTACACAAAATTGATTCTTGTGTGATTAAACCATGTTCTGATGATGTTTCCTCCTCAAAAACAGACCTGGAGTTGTGCTTTGTTTCATTCACACATTTGAGTAACTCTTTATTATTAATCTGTTTACATCTCCAAAGCTCAACACGCTCTGTCCCACCTTGTGATGTCATGAAGTGGTAGTTTTCAAGAACAACAGCTCCTTTTACTTCAGTAGAGATCGTCAAATCCAGGGCTGAAATGATCCAAATGATTCAAGTGAAGGTGTGTGGAGTTTAAAAACACACTGGAGCACTTCCTGTATCATCACATGACATCACCAGGTGGACCAGGGTGTTTTCAGTTTGAAATATGGAGGGTTTGTGTGTTAAACATGTGTGAATGAAACAAAACACAACTCCAGGTCTGTTTCTGATGAGGAAACTGCATAAGAAAATCAGAAAATACATTTATAACATTTTACTAATAGTCTCTAATTGATTTAAAGTAATTATATTTTCATCATTATTGTTTTTTATGTAAATATCAAAGTTTTTTTTAATGTAAATATCAAAGTTTTTTATGTAAATATCAAAGTGTTTTATTTAAATATTGAAAAGTATTGCAGTATATGTAAATATTGAAACGTTTTTTTTTTTATAAATATCAAACTGTTTTTAATGTAAATATCAAACTGTTTTTTAATGTAAATATCGAACAGTGTTTAATGTAAATATCAAACTGTTTTTAATGTAAATATCAAACTGTTTTTTAATGTAAATATCAAACTGTTTTTTAATGTAAATATCGAACAGTGTTTAATGTAAATATTAAACTGTTTTAATGTAAATATCAAAAGCTTTTTTATTTAAATATCAAAAGTGATTTTAGGTAAATATCGAACAGTTTTTTATGTAAACATTGAACTATTTTTAATGTAAATATCGAACAGTTCTTTATGTAAATATCGAAGTTTTTAATGTAAATATTGAACTGTTTTTATGTAAATATTGAACTGTTTTTATGTAAATATCAAACAGTTTTTTTATGTAAATATCAAATAGTTTTTTTATGTAAACATTGAACTGTTTTTTTATGTAAATATCAAACAGTTCTTTATGTAAATATTGAAAAAAATTTTTTAATGTAAATATCAAACAGCTTTTTATGTAAATATTGAACTGTTTTTATGTAAATATCAAACAGTTTATGTAAATATTGAACTGTTTTTATGTAAATATTGAACAGTTTTTATGTAAATATTGAACAGTTTTTTTAATGTAAATATCGAACAGTTCTTTATGTAAATATTAAACTGTTTTTATGTAAATATTGAACAGTTTTTTATGTAAATATCAAACAGTTCTTTATGTAAATATTGAACAGTTTTTATGTAAATATCGAACAGTTCCTTCTGTAAATATTGAACTGTTTTTATGTAAATATCAAACAGTTTTTATGTAAATGTCGAACAGTTTTATGTAAATATCATTTTTTGTATGTAAATATTGAACACTTTATGTAAATATCGAACACTTTATGTAAATATCAAACTGTATTTTATGTAAATATCGAACAGTTCTTTATGTAAATATCGAACTGTTTTTATGTAAATATCGAACAGTTCTTTACGTAAATATTGAACTGTTTTTATGTAAATATCGAACAGTTCTTTATGTAAACATTGAACTATTTTTTATGTAAATACCGAACAGTTTTTTATGTAAATACCAAACAGTTTTTATGTAAATATCAAACATGTAAGACCTTTTAAAATTTGACCAAGACATTCCGTTTTGCAGTGGATTTAAACCAAGAAATAAAACAGAAACAGGGCACTTTCTAAACCCATTTTGAAATCAGGTCTGGTCTTATCGGCGCACAAACCACATTGTCTCTGATTAGCATTTCAAAAGCAGAGCGCAGAGTCAAGGTTAAGGTGACATGTAGCCGCTACGCTAACCACCAGCGCTACCTCCACCCTCCCCCTCCCTCGGCTGTGCGATTTCACCCCAACCTCGAGAGCTGGTCTGGGGGCAGGGAGGCACCGTTCTGCCCCCGTCCACCGCAGATACACTCACTTAGACACACTTATTCTGTTATGATTGGACGAGATGGAGGAGAGAGGGAGGAGAGAGGGCAAAGGGATGGAGGAGAGACAGAGGAGAGAGAAAAGAGGAGGACAACTGGAAACTGACAGAAGTGTGAGGATAGGAAGATCCATGTTGCACACAGATATTCAAAAATATTTTTAAGTCACAAATGAAAAGTACCAAGTAGGAATAAAACAGGACTGAAACAAAACTGAAAATGGACCAAACCGGAACTACACCTGGGCTAAATGAGGAGTAAACCAGGACTAAACTAGGACTAAACCTGGGCTAAACCAGGACTAAACCAGGACTAAACGTGGGCTAAACCAGGACTAAACTAGGACTAAACCTGGGCTAAACCAGGAGTAAACCAGGACTAAACCAGGTCTAAACGTGGGTTAAACCAGGACTAAACTAGGACTAAACCAGGACTAGACCAGGACCAAACGGTGGGCTGAACAAGGAGTAAACCAGGGCTAAACCAGGACTAAACCTGGGTTAAACCAGGACTAAATGTAGGCTAAACCAGGACTAAACCTGGGCTAAACCAGGACTAAACCTGGGCTAAACCGTGGCTAAACCAGGAGCAAATCAGAACGAAACCTGGGCTAAACCAGGAGTAAACCTGTACTGAAGCAGGGCTAAATCAGGGCTAAACAAGGACCAAACCAGGACTAAACCTGGGCTAAAACCTGAGCAAACCAGGACTAAACCTGGGCTAAACTAGAACTAAACCTGGGCTAATTTAGGACTAAACATGGGCTAAGCCAGAACTAAACATAGGCTAAACCAGAACTAAACCTGGGCTAAACCAGAACTAAACCTGGGCTAAACCAGAAAAAAACATGGGCTAAACCAGGACTAAACATGTACTGAAACAGGGTTAAACCTGGACCAAACCTGGGCTAAACCAGTACTATACCAGGACTAAACCTGTGGTAAACCAGGACTAAACCAAAAAAATGTGTCCTAACTCTGAGCCTGCTTGCATCTCCACAAACCTCCTCCTACTTGTCTCCATGGAATTATTGTTTCTTTGGCTTTAATATTCACCAGTATGCTTTACAGTTTCTATTACGCAGGTGACGCGTTACCTAAAAAAGTTACATAGCATTACTTTAACTTTAAAAAAAAATCAACAAGACTCTGGCCTTTTTAAAACACGATGTGCAAATGTGAACGCAGGGACGCCGTGAAATCGCCGACGCCACGAATGACATCATTATGAAACGGATGGAGTTCGTGCTTCCACTAATGTGCCTCATCCCCACAGCGGAGCGTTTGATCCCGTCAGGCTCCGGACCAGAAGAAAAGGACAAATTTATGGACGTGTTGGGACATCATTAGGATCGGCAGGAGCGGCGGTGGCGGCGGGAGCGGAGGAGAGGAGGGTGTGCTGGGGCTAATGAAGTGTGCAGAGAGGGCAGAGGAGCGCAGGATGCAAAAGGAAAGAGGAGGAGGAAGAGGAGGAGGTGTTGACTGATACAGGCAGGCGGCTGAAATAAGGCTGGAGATTTTAGATGATAAAAGACAGAGGAGAAGTGGAGGTGAGTTTGGGGCAGTGTTTGGTCATTTTGGTGGAGGTGGAGATGAGTTTGGGACAGTGTTTGGTCATTTTGGTGGAGGTGGAGATGAGTTTGGGACAGTGTTTGGTCATTTTGGAGGAGGTGGAGGTGAGTTTGGGGCAGTGTTTGGTCATTTTGGTGGAGGTGAGTTTGGGGCAGTGTTTGGTCATTTTGGTGGAGGTGGAGGTGAGTTTGGGGCAGTGTTTGGTCATTTTGGTGGAGGTGGAGATGAGTTTGGGACAGTGTTTGGTCATTTTGGTGGAGGTGGAGATGAGTTTGGGGCAGTGTTTGGTCATTTTGGTGGAGGTGAGTTTGGGGCAGTGTTTGGTCATTTTGGTGGAGGTAGAGGTGAGTTTGGGGTAGTGTTCGGTCATTTTGGTGGAGGTGAGTTTGGGGTAGTGTTTGGTCATTTTGGTGGAGGTGGAGGTGAGTTTGGGGCAGTGTTTGGTCATTTTGGTGGAGGTGGAGGTGAGTTTGGGGCAGTGTTCGGTCATTTTGGTGGAGGTGGAGGTGAGTTTGGGGTAGTGTTTGGTCATTTTGGTAGTGGTGGAGGTGAGTTTGGGGCAGTGTTTGGTCATTTTGGTGGAGGTGAGTTTGGGGCAGTGTTTGGTCATTTTGGTGGACGTGGAGGTGAGTTTGGGGTAGTGTTTGGTCATTTTGGTGGAGGTGAGTTTGGGGCAGTGTTTGGTCATTTTGGTGGACGTGGAGGTGAGTTTGGGGCAGTGTTTGGTCATTTTGGTGGAGGTGAGTTTGGGGCAGTGTTTGGTCATTTTGGTGGAGGTGAGTTTGGGGCAGTGTTTGGTCATTTTGGTGGACGTGGAGGTGAGTTTGGGGTAGTGTTTGGTCATTTTGGTGGAGGTGAGTTTGGGGCAGTGTTTGGTCATTTTGGTGGAGGTGGAGGTGAGTTTGGGGCAGTGTTCCGTCATTTTGGTGGAGGTGAGTTTGGGGCAGTGTTTGGTCATTTTGGTGGAGGTGAGTTTGGGGCAGTGTTCGGTCATTTTGGTAGTGGTGGAGGTGAGTTTGGGGCAGTGTTTGGTCATTTTGGTGGAGGTGAGCTTGGGGCAGTGTTCGGTCATTTTGGTGGAGGTGGAGGTGAGTTTGGGGTAGTGTTTGGTCATTTTGGTAGTGGTGGAGGTGAGTTTGGGGTAGTGTTTGGTCATTTTGGTGGAGGTGGAGGTGAGTTTGGGGCAGTGTTTGGTCATTTTGGTGGAGGTGAGTTTGGGGCAGTGTTTGGTCATTTTGGTGGAGGTGAGTTTGGGGCAGTGTTTGGTCATTTTGGTGGACGTGGAGGTGAGTTTGGGGTAGTGTTTGGTCATTTTGGTGGAGGTGAGTTTGGGGCAGTGTTTGGTCATTTTGGTGGAGGTGAGTTTGGGGCAGTGTTTGGTCATTTTGGTGGAGGTGAGTTTGGGGCAGTGTTTGGTCATTTTGGTGGAGGTGAGTTTGGGGCAGTGTTTGGTCATTTTGGTGGAGGTGAGTTTGGGGCAGTGTTTGGTCATTTTGGGGTAAAATAAACCTGCTCTCCACAAGTTCCACTCCCATCCCCAATTATACTATTCTATTTAGGTTTGATTTATTATTTTTTATTAGTATATATTTTGAATTAGTCATTTTATATATTTTTGTATTATATTGTATTTTTTATATTTTATTAGGGGCCAAGCACCGTAGGTGCTAGGCACTCTATAGTGTAATCCCTTTGGTCCTCTACATCCCCCGTTTCTCTTTGCCCTTGTGCCCAGTGGTGTTTATTCCCGTGCCCAGATCCCCCGATGTGTCTTCTGAGTGCTTTGCGAATGTTATTGTGGTGTTGAAATATGTATTATTATGTACCTGAAGTGTGTATTATTGTGTACCTTGTAATAATAAAAAATAAAAAATAGTGTTTGCTCTGCGTTGCCTAGCAAAGTTGCCTAGCAATCCTTTGATCTTTCCTTTGATGTTCTGGTCTCCTGATTATTATTATTCTTTATTCCTTTCACCATGGGAGTCTATGCCAACCCCTAGAACCGTCTGGTAAAAAGTTGTGAAATTTTGCATGCACATTCCAGCCAGTCTCCTCATTACCCACAGCGATTTATAGGCCCCCAGCCCCAACCGTCTAGTGGCACCAGCAGGTCAAAGTTGCAGGAATTTGTCAATTGCCTAGCAACGCACCTAGCAACCTCTGATCTGTCTTTGATGTGTCTGACCCTGTCAGACCCTGTCAGACTCTGTTAGACCCTGTCTGACCCTGTCAGACTCTGTTAGACCCTGTCAGACTCTGTTAGACCCTGTCAGACCCTGTTAGACCCTGTTAGACCCTGTCAGACTCTGTTAGACCCTGTCAGACTCTGTTAGACCCTGTTAGACCCTGTCAGACTCTGTTAGACCCTGTCAGACCCTGCATGCGGCCTACATGCTGAGGCCTACATGAACCTTCGGTGCTTGGCCCCACATTGCTGCTTGCAGCTATATTATTATTATTATTATTATTATTATCATTATTGATTTATATATATATATATATTTTACCTCTATGTATTTTTCCATTCTATTTATGTTTCTATCCTATTTTTCCATATAAAAATTCCATATTATTCCATATTTTTCGATAGATGTAGATTGATGATCGATTATAGATAGATGATAGACTGATGATAGATAGATGAGATAGATAGATGATAAACAGATAAATGATAGATTGATCATAGATAGATATAAGTAGATAGAATTATGTATTTTTTTGTTCATATTTTTCTATTTTTTATTCTATTTGATTTCATTCTATTTTGTTTTGTCAACTGAAAACAAGCACATCTTGAATAACAACCCAACTTTAGAAGCGGTTATAAAACTAAAAATTTCAATTGCTAGAGGGTCCAAAACCTGCTCGTCTCCATGGCAACGTCATTGCTTTGCCTGAAATGTCCCACAGTACGGCTTAAACTGTCTTTATTTTTTTGTTTTCTTCTGTATCCCCAGTAGTATCTATTCTTCTTGGGGTCCAATTACAGTTGTTTCAGCACTTGGCCTGTTGGTGATACAAAAGTTTCATAGATCTCCATAGAGACACGCACCGGAAAGTTACGTAGTGCATCTTTAATTATCCTACATTTCTTCATTACAATTAAACATGGAAAAAGCTTAATTATAGACTTATAATGTCATCTTAATTAGCTCCAGGAAATGCTCCGACGGCTGACATTATGAGCTCTGAGGCGTCTCCATCACACGGGCCGCTGAACGAAGAATCGAGAAGATAAAAGAATGACAGCGAGAGGAGAGAGAGAGGGGCCTGGGAGCCGATAGTCCCCAGTCCTCTCGCTGACCTTTCATAGATCCTGGTGAGCTCTGCCTCTCTTCGCACAGATGGAATTAACATACGCTGCAGCCGTCTGTCAGAGGATTCTAATCAGGGCTGTTCATAACCAGAGAGAGATGGAGATTTAAAAGGTCCTATATTACGATAAATGAACTCCTGTGAGCAAGAGCTGGGCGGTATGACGGTATTTTTCAAAATTATATCAGTGTCACGGTATTTAACGGTATTTTTTTTCCATGTACTAAGTGGTACCATGTCTTTGGTGAAGTGGACAGTAACAGCGTTGATAATATCGTGCTTTTCTTGTCGTAGGCGGTCCCCTTAGCAAACGCGTCTTTGAATGACAGTCTGAGTGGCGCCAACTTGAACGTTCCCTGCAGACGTGGAAGACAATGCAGATCTTAGGCTATGTTCAAACTGCAGGGCTTAATGCTCAATTCCAATTTTTTTATGAAATCCGATTTCTTCGCAAGGTCGTTCACATTTCTAGTTAAATGCGACTTGTATGTGATCTCCAGTGTGAACTTTAAAAGCCCCAATGTCCCTAAACATAGCAGCACTTAAGTGATTAAGCCTCGTTTGAAGGAAGTCGTCTAACGTTGCTGTCGTACCGAAGCCAGAACATGTACAGCTTATTTGTTTTAAGGAGGAGACGGAGAAAGAGAAGGACAAGGTTTTTGGCCACAGCGTTTTGTGGGGCAGTGGCAGCAACATCCGTAGAAATTAACGTGTTGGCGCGGAGTCGCAGCCAAGAGTGGTGGGATTGCACTGTGCTTCGCCGCTTCACTGACACAGAGTTCATATACTATTTTCGCATGACGAAAAGAACGTTTGTGTACGTTTGTGAGCGCCTACTTGTACCACTCTCACTGGAGGAAACACGCCCAGGTCGGATGAATGGTCGATGAACAGACTGAAGTTGCATGCCAAAAAATCGGATATGTATCGGTTTTAGGACTACATATCCAACTGGCCTGGATCACATTTGAAAAAATCGGATCTGTGTCATTCAGACTGTCATTAGAAGATCAGATACAGGTCGCATAGAGGCAAAAAAAAAACAACAGATTTGTGTCACTTCAGGCTGCAGTCTGAACGTAGCCTTAATTTTGTGCATTCTTGATATTCCAGGACATGTTTGTGACGGAGGTGGTGAAGCAGATCGCTCGTGTCGCCTCCTGCGGCTACAACTTTAGCCCGACAACATTTACAGAAAACGGTTGTTTGATCGGCGTCAGATTTTTTAAAGCCCAAGTACTTCCACAGAACTGACATGGCTCCTCTTTTTGTTTTCTAAACCAGGACTATACTAGGACTAAACTAAGACTAAACCAGGACTAAACCAGAACTAAACCAGGACTAAACCAGGACTATACCAGGACTAAACTAAGACTAAATTAAGACTAAACCAGGACTAAACCAAGACTAAACTTGGATTAAACCAGGATTAAAACCAAGACTAAACCAGGACTATACTAGGACTATACCAGGACTAAACTAAGACTAAACTAAGACTAAACCAGGACTAAACCAAGACTAAACTGGGATTAAACCAGGTTTAAAACCAAGACTAAACCAAGACTAAACCAGGACTGTACTAGGACTAAACCAGGACTAAACTAAGACTAAACTGGGTCTAAACCGGGACTAAACAAAGAGTAAACCAGGATTTAACCAGGTCTAAACCAGGACTAAACTGGGATTAAACCAGGACTAAACCAAGAGTAAACCAGGACTCTACCAGGACTAAATCAGGATTAATATAGAACTAAACCAGGACTGTGTTCGGTATAAGTTCCTCTGTGTCTAACATTTTCTGCGTCCATGTTGTTCACCGCTCGACACACACTGAGCTTCCACCGCTCTCACGTCACTGCAAAACAGTCCCCCTCTCAAACAATGTCCCGCGGAGCCACGTTCTGCCGCTCTGTGTTCCCCACATTTTGAAGGCACACACACCGGGATTGGGATATATGAAAAATCTGTATCATTAGAAAAAGAAAAAAAACACCGGTATTCAGCCCTACTGTGAGTTTTAGCCATGTCAGAATGCGGTTACCTCCTCAAAAACACACCTGGAGTTGTGTTTTCACTCATTTATTACTCGTCTTTCTACATCTCCAAAGCTCAAAATGCTGTTTCACCTCGTGATGTCATGAAGCGGTAGTTTTCAGCTCCCGAGTTCATTAGAGAATGAAAATTCCAGGGCTGAAATGATCCAAATGATTCCAGTGAAGGTGTGTGGAGTTTGAAAACACAGTGGAGCAGGGTTTGTGTGTTAAACGTGTGTGAATGAAACAAAACACAACTCCAGGTGTGTTTTTGATGAGAAAACGACATTAGAACATGTGAAATAGCGTAATGTGGGTCTTTAAGTGTACGGTCACGTAGCTGGGCGGGTTTAAACGAGACATATTATGCAAATTAAACTTTAATTGGCTTTTAACCTTGCTACAAAAGGTGCTTCCTCATAATTACCCAAGTCAAAGTTATATTTTGATTGATTCATGCATGTTTGAATAATCCTGTACTGTACTGAATGTGAGGCTTGAGTGTTCAGAAAAGTCCTGTTTTCACCTACCCCCTATCTCCACCCACATCCCTAATGAGATCGAAATCAGTACACTTGTGTTCGCTAAACTAAAATAACTAAACTATTTTAATACTTAAAAGTCACCAAACATGGTGCTACTGCTACTGCTACTACTACTACTAGTACTACTGCTACTACTATTACTACTACTGCTACTGCTGTTACTACTACTGCTACTGCTACTACTGTTACTACTACTACTACTACTACTGCTACTGCTGCTGCTGTTACTACTACTACTATAACTACTGCTACTGCTACTATTACTACTACTGCTACTACTACTGCTACTACTACTGCTACTGCTACTACTACTACTGCTACTACTGCTACTGCTACTATTACTACTACTGCTACTACTACTGCTGCTGCTGCCAGCAGCAGCATTGCTGCTGCTGCTGCCGCTTGGCTGCCTTACTGCCAGCAGCTACTGCTGCTGTTGCTGCTGCTGCTGCTGCTGCTGCTGCTGCTGCTGCTGCTGTTGCTGCTGCCACTGCTGCTGCTGCTGCTGCTGCTGTTGCTGCTGCTGCACTCACTGCTCCTGCTGCTGCTGCTGCTGCTGCTGTTGCTGCTGCTGCTGCTGCTGCGCAACTACTGCTGCCTTGCTGCTGCTGCTGCTGCTGCTGGTATTGCTAGCAGCTTGCTTGGCTGCTGCTGTTGGCTGCTGCTGCTGCTGCTCACACTGCCTTGCTGCAATAACGAAGCTCCTGCTGCTGTTGCTGCTGACTGCTAACAGCTGCTGCTGCTGCTGCCAGCTGCTTGGCTGCTGAAACTGCTGCTGCTGCTGCTGCTGCCTTGCTGTTGCTGCTGCTGCAATGACTGCTGCTGCCTTAACAACTGCTGCAAGCTGCTGCTGCTGCTGCTGCTGCTGCTGCTGCTGCTGCTGTTACTGCTACTGCTGCTGCTGCTGCTGCAATGCTGCTGACAACTTGCTGCTGCTGCTGCTGCTGCTATTGCTGCTGCAATGCTGCTACTGCAATGCTGCTGCTGCTACCAGCCTGACTACTGAGCTACATTGCTGCTGCTGTTGAGCAGCAACAGCTTTCTTGTAACTAGCAACAAGCAACAGCGAGCAGCAACTAGATGACAAGAACGGTTGGCAGCAGCAATACAATGACAACCAACAACAACGAGCAACATCATAGCAAGCAATCAGCAACAACAACAGTTTGACAGCAACTAACGACAACAACAACAACTCATACATGCGGCCAACAGCGAAACCTTACTCTTCGAGTGCTAACCGAACAGATCAACAGCAATAGCAGCAACAATAACCAGCAGCCAGTAACAACAATAACCTTAAAAACAACAACAGCTGTTGAACAACAGCGGCAACTTGTAACCCCAACAGCAGTATGAGCGGAGCCAACAAACTATGTAACCTATGTTAACAACAACAATGACCAACAACAATAGTAGTAACAGCAACAACAACAACAACCAGTATATGAACTGCTCTTAGTTAACTGACAACTGAGCAACAATTGTAACGTTAACTGAAGCGAAACAACCTGAGCAAGCAACAACTAACCAACAACAACAATGACAGTTGTATTGCTAAATGTAACCTGGTTGGCAACAACAACTGTTGAACAACAAGCAACAACAATCCTGCAATATGACAAGTAAATAACGAGCAAACGCTCTAATATGTTGAAAGCAACAATGCAATAATAATAATAACAGCGCTTGGCTGCTCTTTCTTTGTTGACAACAACAACAACAATACAGCATGTTGACTTCTCTTTCTCTGTAATAACCTTTCAACAACAGCCAGCCTTAACCTTGTATGACATATGACAACCTTCCAACAGCTGATTTAATATGCTCAATAACTAATCATATGAGCAATAGCTCTCTTTGGCATCATAACAATGATCTGTATAACCCGAATAACAATAATGACAATAATATGAAATGGTTGAATAGCAATAAACAAACAATATACTCTTTCTCTTTCTGGAAACAGCAAACCAACTAAACAATGGTGTATATAATGGCTCTCTCTTTCTCTTTAGTATAATAACAACTAACCTTTCTTAAACAAACCATGGCTGACAACAGCAATGACATAGTGCTCTTTCTCTGCAATCTCTCTGCTACAGACAATGATTAATAGTATATGGCAACAAACAATAATAATAACAATTAATGATAACAGCATAAACAACAACAGTATAACTAATAATACTCCTCTCTCATAACCAACAATAACCATGATTTAATAACAAGCAAACAACCGAAACCAGCAACTCTTAATTTCTCTTTCTGAAGCGAAAATACTCATACATGAGCATAACAAGCCTGTTTGAGCAATAATCCTCAGCAACCTTTGCTGCTGGTGCTCTCTCTTGAGCCTTTCCTCAACAACAATGGCTGCTCTCTGGCTGCTGTTGAGCAACTGCTGCTGCTGCTGACTGCAACAACAACAGCAATGACTGACTGCAATAGCAATAGCTGGTGCTGGCATGCTGTTGCTGAAACCTTGACAATGACTGCAATGACTGCTGCTGCTGCTGCTGCAACAACTGCAACTTGCTGCCGCTGCTGCTGCTGCTGCTGCTGCTGCTGCTGCTGCTGCCTTCTAGCAACGATGCTGCTGCTCTTGCTGCTGCTGGTGCTACTGCTACTGCTGCTGCTATTGCTGCTGTTGATGCTGCTACTGCCAGCTGCTGCTACTGCCTTGCTACTACTGCTACTATTACTACTATTGCTACTACTGCTACTACTACTACTACTATTGCTACTGCCACTACTGCTACTACTACTACTATTGCTACTACTACTGCTGCTACTACTCCTACTGCTACTACTGCTACTACTTCCTGCTGCCTTGCTACTATTGCTCTGCTGCTACTGCTACTGCTGCTCCTGCTGCTGCTGCTGCTACTGCTGTTGCTGCTGCTGCTGCTGCTGCTGCTGCTGTAGCAGCTGCTGCTTGCTGCTGCTGCTGCTGCTACTGCTGCTGTTGCTACTGCTACTGCTACTGCTACTGCTGCTACTACTACTGCTACCACTACTACTGCTACTACTACTGCTGCTACTGCTACTACTACTGCTGCTACTACTACTGCTGCTGATACTGCTACTGTTACTGCTACTAGTACTACTACTACTACTGCTACTATTACTACTATTGCTACTGCTACTACTGCTACTACTACTACTGCTACTACTGCTACTATTACTACTATTGCTACTGCTACTACTACTACTACTATTGCTACTGCCACTACTGCTACTACTACTGCTACGAGAAAGCCCGACAAAGACTGTACTTCCTGAGGAAGTTGAGGAAGTTTGGTATGAACACCAGCATCCTCACAAACATCTACAGGTGCACCATCGAGAGCTTGTTGACGGGCTGCATCACAGTGTGGTATGGGAACTGCACCGCTCAGAGCCGCAAAGCACTACAGAGGGTGGTGCGAGCGGCAGAGGACATCACTGGCAGCAGTCTCCCCTCCATCCAGGACATTTACCACAGCAGGGGTCTGCGTAAGGCACGCAGCATCACTAAGGACCATACTCATCCGGCACAAGGACTCTTCCGTCTGCTACCCTCTGGTAGACGATACAGGAGCCTGCCAGCACGCACAAAAAGACTCAAAGACAGATATTACCCCCAAGCTGTCAGACTACTGAACTCTGGGTAATACTCTAAATAATACTGAACTCTCAATAATACTGCACTAAACTACCTTTCATTATGCATAATTATGTTTACTGCTGCTGCTCTATATGAATATATCATGTTTGTCACTACCTCACTGTAAATTACTGTTACATGTGCAATAATCAGTGCAATAACCTATGTGCAAAATTTATACCACACTATGTGCAATACGAAATCCACATGCAACACCCACACCATATTATGTGCAATCTGTGAAATACTTACACCTTATTTGATCTTGATTTAATCCTACCTGCACCTTGTACATTGTATCTTGTTTTTTTTATTACATTTTATTACATATTGTATTATATTGTTTATTATATTGTTTATTATATTGTTTACCTCTTCCCCTGCACTTTACAACACTTTTTTTTACCATGTACTATTATTGCATGTTATTAGTACTTCTTGACTATCTTAGCGAGTCAACGGTTCTTCTGATCCTAAGCATTTCATTGCATTGTTGACCTTGTGTTGATTCTGCATATGACAAATAAACAATCTTGAATCTTGAATCTCTACTACTACTACTATTGCTACTACTACTCCAACTGCTACTACTACTACTACTACTACTACTGCTACTACTGCTGCTACTACTACTACTACTATTACTACTACTGCTGCTGCTACTGCTACTACTACTAATACCACCATAAAAAGTACACAGATGAAGGCATATTGTTCACTTCTATCCAATTGTTTATCATTAAAACATGACAAGTCTTTTGTTTTTATTTATTTATTTAATTTTATGATGATTATTTATGTTTTGATTTGTTCGTATTGTGATTTTAATCTATTTCTTATTCTGTAAACCACATTGAATTACTTTGTGCTTTACAAATAAACTTGCCTCGCCTTATTTTCATGGTTTGCGCGAGTATCCGGGCAGGACTTTGATCACCGCCTGATTTCTGTTTTGATTATTGTGTTCAGACCTCAGAGACTAAAGCAGATGATTCCACTCTCATCCCCGGCTTTTCTAATTATGCATCCACACATTACAGTATCCCCCCGTTGGCGCGGCGTTGTTTCACATTACTATTCACGAAGCGCTAAACAAAGCCAGCGACGCTAACCTGGGACCGTGACGACGCATGTTCAAATGTCAGGCTCATTTATTCACCATTTTATTTGTTGTTTTTTCCCCCTGCGTCTATTGTTCGATTGTGGCGATAAACAAGTGTCCTCCGAGCTCCGACACGAAAACAGAGAAAGTCAATGGTACCCAGGACAAATACGAAGACAGAGGGGAAATACACGAGGAGGAGAGCGAAGGCTGTTTAATATCGTGATGGAACCGTTACAGACACGAGCTCCGTCCATTCAAAAGCAATAAGAAGTTTGGAGACGTTCTCAAGTCCTAATAAAGATGCACTAATGTCTAAAGAGGCACTGCGTAACTTTCTGGGTTGCTTGTTTCTATGGAGGTTCTAAGAATTTGTCTGCATTTATTGAATTACAGGCTTTTTTTTTTTTTACTTGCACAAAAACACCTTGAAAAACATGCATTCTTATTGTGAGGGGGTCATCTCTCCAGAGACGTCGCCTGGTGGTTATTCCTGCTCGTCTCCATGGGGATAGTTTAAAGGTCCCATGGCATGAAATTTTCATTTTCTGAGGTTTTTGAACGTTAATGTGAGCTCCCCTACCCTGTTTAGGCCCCCCCCCCCATGGTTAAAATTTGCGAAATGTCTAAATTGAGCATTTGCGATCCTTTTCTGCGTTAGTGTTGATTTTGAAGAAGGATTCATTTACAGTATTAGGGAACCATTAAAGGTCCCATGGCATGAAATTTTCATTTTCTGAGGTTTTTGAACGTTAATGTGAGCTCCCCTACCCTGTTTAGGCCCCCCCCCCCATGGTTAAAATTTGCGAAATGTCTAAATTGAGCATTTGCGATCCTTTTCTGCGTTAGTGTTGATTTTGAAGAAGGATTCATTTACAGTATTAGGGAACCATTAAAGGTCCCATGGCATGTAATTTTCACTTTCTGAGGTTTTTGAACGTTAATGGTTAAAAGTTGCGAAATGTCTAAACTGAGCATTTGCGGTCCTTTTCTGCGTTACAAAAAATCGGAGCTCAAACGGGCGATTTTGAACAAGGCACCTTATTGACGTCAGATCGAAAAAAGAAATGCAAATGCAGTTCCACCCCCGTCTGTCTGTACTCAGCGTCTGTGTAAATCACGCCCAGAGAGTTTGGACTGCGAATGCGCTAGGCAATGCGAAATGCGTTTTTTTATTTGCCTGGAGGCACGTCCGAGTGTTTCTAGGCTCGGAAGTCCTTTATCTGAGCCTCTGGACCTTTGAACAGCAGTGGTTTAATTTAATTTTATGTGGAAATGTGTTTATTTTTCAATGGAACGCTTTAAATCTCTCCCCCCGTCCAAAAACATGGAAATGGATCAGCTGAGAGCTAGAGCGGAGAGTTTGGCCACACCCCCACCCTCTACTATTGGCCATCTCTTTTCTCCTCATTTGCATTCAAGCAACAACGCCCATTATGACCTGTTCAGAGAGAAAAATGCTCATGCACTGAGTGTTGATTTTGAAGAAGGATTCATTTACAGTATTAGGGAACCATTAAGGAGCCATATAAAAGCATCAAGAAGTACCATGTCATGGGATCTTTAATGCCATACCGTCAAACATTTTAGGCAAAGGGATAACATCTCCATGGAGACTGACTCGTGTGAACTCTCAAATTGAGGGATTACAATTTAGTAAAATATAATCCACATGACAACCCAATAAGAAAGAGAACAGCAAAAAGAAACTAAATTCTATAAATTCTATATTATATATCTATAATAGGGCTGTGCAAAAATGCTGAAATATCGATATATCGGTTTGTATAATGTGATGATACAGTATTGATATTGTGGGCTGTCATTTCGATATATCGCCACGAGTATTTTTTTGGCACAGTCATACCTCACCGTACGAAATTAATATGTTCCAGAAGTGGTTTCGTAACGTGATTTTTTTCGCAAGTAGAGTCGCAATGTAAAAGGCCTGATTCGTTCCAAGGCCCCCAATACTACCCCCCAAACCCTGTGGGAGAGAGTATTTACAAGTGTATTTATGTTTCGGGGGATTTGGGCGGCTGCGAAGCCGAGCATGCATTGTTTGAATTTTTGAGATTTCGCGTATCGTAACTTTAATTTTCTTTCATATTCAGAGACGAAAATTTTACCTTAAGGCGTTTCGTAACTTGGATTAGTCGTTATTTGGGTCTTTCGTAAGGTGAGGTATGACTGTATAGTTTACAAAATGATTCCAGTTTTGTTGCTTGTTTAGAGGAAGAAAACTCGTTTATGCGAAGAAAACTTGTTTATGTAACACATTTGACATTTTCACTGTTCTGAGGATTAAAATGTTTGTGTTTCATATGAACTTTGCAGAAGAAGTAGTTCAACAGACTTTTAGTATCACAGCCATATTTTTTTATTGAACCGTATCGAAACGATTTGAAATATATATCAAACTGTATTGAATCGAAAACTCATTGTATCGAAATGCGTGTTGTCTCATGGCTTATGTATCGGTGTACTTATCGTATCAGCAACTTCTGAAAGATAATCCAAAAGACACCTCAATACAGGAATACACCTCAACCAGGGTTTCCCACGACCAAAAAGTAATTATTCTCATGCAACAATATAGGTAAAAAAAAAAAAAATTCTCAATATACACCAAGGTAAAATACTTTATAGATGAGGATTTTTTGCAACCAGGAGTCCCTTAACTGGAGATTTTTACCACCTGCCACCATACTGGAAACACATGTATTAAATTTATTTTTGAACTTTCAATCTTTGAATTAAAAACCATCTCAACCTATTTAAATCTCTGAGAGTGGTGGAAAAAACATGTCATGGAACAAACTCAGGAATGGTAATTTCATATTATCTGCTGATGTAAATGCGATCTGTGTTCTTTCTGGGGTTTAGTGTATTAATGTTTATGGGTGATTCTCCAACTACAGTCAAATTTGGTCATGATATTTTTCAGAAAATCCAACACACACACTGCCTGACAAAAGTCTATCTATCTATATACAAAGGCTGTGTCCCACCATAGTGGGGTAGCCTAGACAGGGCATACATTTTTGTTCCTTTCCCTCCTTCCTTCCTTTCCCCAAACCCTCCTTCCGTGACTTTTTTTTTTTTTGACAAAAGTATTAGGACGATAGTCCTAGTCTAGTCCTGGTTTATATCTGAGTTAGACCTACACTGTGATGAGTCCCCATTTTTGCAATAATCTGCCTTTACACATGAGGAAATTTGCTTTAGTAACCCGAGGACCGTCGTAACCCGGGTCCTCGGGTTACGACGGTCTTGGGTTACGACGTTTCGTGGTTACGAACGCGCCCCCATTAAAAAAAATATGTATATATTACGCGTCATTCCGTCTTACGCGATTTAGCGTGGTAAGAGATGTAAACAAACGCGAACGGCGCGCGGCGCACGGCGGAAGAATACGCTCTGTTGTGGTTGTAGGGAGAAGAAGACAGCCTCATGTGCGTGCCCAATGTGGGCGGAAGTACCTGATGTGGGCTCTGATCTGCTCCTATGAAAGCGGCAGTGAAACCCAAACAGCGTAGTGGTCTAATTATTCAGATGGAAAGGTTATTGGTGCTTTGGTTGGAAGATCAAAGGCAAAATCCGGTTTACGACGAAATTCGGGTTACGACGCGTCTTAAGAACGGATCTACGTCGTAACCCGAGGACCCCCTGTATTAATAACTTGATTTAGACTGTTGCCCCCGCGACCTGGCCCCGGATAAGCGGAAGAAAATGGATGGATGATTTGTTGTCATTACCAATACATCTTGTTATAATTATTTATGAAAGTTCAGAAATACACTATCGTCCTAATACTTTTGTCAGGCAGTGTATTTTTAGAAATATTTTGATTTGTTCTACTTCATCACAATGTGTAGAAACATTAACTGATAGTGGTTGTAATGAAATGACATAAATATTAAATAACTAATAATAAACAATAACAATAAATAAAGTGATGGAAATGACTGTTGTGGAAATGATAAAAGGAGAAATTCAATTTGTCAACTGGACAAAGTTTATTTGGTCGAAAACATTTCGCAACTCATCCGAGAGGCTTCGTCAGTTCTGTTCTGTTGTGGAAATGACAATGTTTAGCATTTCCTTTAAAATCTCATGACATATTAGCATGCTAATCTCTGTTTTAGAGTTAGCACAAAATATACTCAAAATACACAATATAAAATGGTATTTTTCTCATTATTTGTACATTCAAAGGAAATATGAGGTGTTTGGAAATAACAACCAATAAACCTACTCTTGGTTTTGTAAAACTTGACCTTGATTTTGTTCTCGTTTCCCTTCCTTCCATGGAGCTAACGCTGCTATGCTAACATGAGCTCCTGTCACATAACAACTGACGTGGTTCAAGGAGACAAAGGTTTAAAAACAAGTTAAAAAGTTACATTTTGTGGTGGAAATGACAGTGATCCCTCGGGACAGGTGTTCTTTTTATGAAAAATAAATAAAATACTAATATATCTTTCAAGCACATGATATTTTTCATTAAAATAAGGAATTTCTGTGCCATTTGTCAATCAAGTTACTGTTGAATCAAATTTAATTTCAGTCTTATGAGGGACTGAGAGTCCAAAACCTGGACAAGGCACAAAGGACATACACAAAAGCACTCAATATAAAACCATATTTTATATAATAACAATAATAATCAATCTATCATACATTTTTTGTAAGTTTGTCTTTGTGTCTAGTAAGTGCAGCATGAATAAAAAATGACAAACGTGTTTTTGTTTTTCTTATTTCTGCCTGGGACACAAATTCTTTGATAGTTGGAGAATCATCCTTATGTCTGTTCTTACTGGGGTTTACTGTATTAGTGTTTGCGTCTGTTCTTACTGGGGTTTACTGTATTAGTGTTTGCGTCTGTTCTTACTGGGGTTTACTGTATTAGTGTTTGCGTCTGTTCTTACTGGGGTTTACTGTATTAGTGTTTGTGTCTGTTCTTACTGGGGTTTACTGTATTAGAGTTTGCGTCTGTTCTTACTGGGGTTTACTGTATTAGTGTTTGTGTCTGTTCTTACTGGGGTTTACTGTATTAGAGTTTGCGTCTGTTCTTACTGGGGTTTACTGTATTAGTGTTTGCGTCTGTTCTTACTGGGGGTCTCCTGCGTAGCTGAGTTGAGCAGGTCTGATCCCAAAGTGGACGATGATGGGGAAGGTGATGACCTCAGGGTTAAATTGTTCTCTGTCCAACTGGTCAATCCGCACCGAGCTCGGCTTCTGTCAACACCAAAACAACAGAAAATGTACAATAAAATCTCATTAAAAGGGCCATATTACGCTATTTTCTGATCTGTGTTTTAACGTTGTTTCCTCATCACAAACAGACCCTGAGTTGTAGTCCAAAGAGGTTCATTTGCTCTTCCAATAATTTAAGTTATTATGGTAGGTTCTTTTTTCAGACTAAGAGTTTTGTTTTCATATCTGACAGTTTGGACTGCTCCCTGCGGTCTTCCTCAGAGAAGAAGTGATGTTGCTGTGGCGTGTCCGATCAGCCGATTTAAACAGGTTTAGGCACCGTTTTCCTACAGGTGAAGGCAGGATGACAGCGCCATCTGCAGGCCGACTTCCTCAGGACAGTATCCCAGGTGTGTGAGAGTAAAAAAGCCCCCTCGTCCCGGTTTATAGTCCCGTGGGCGTGTTTCTGTATTTCCAACAGTGATGTTTGCTCCATCCGATATGTCACAGCAACATCACGGTACCACTCTGAGGAAGACCGCTAGTGATCAATCAATTTAGCTTAATACAAGACATTTAAGAGACAAAGCATGAAGAAAAAATGTATGTTTTTGCATACACTGTTCAGAAAATGAAGTTAAAATCCTTGTCAAGACGAGACTAGGCCAAATACATGCATACAGCTCTGAGCTTTTACTATTTATAGGTTTGTGTTTGGGCAAAAGGAACATTTTTGTTTGAGTCTATAAACTACTGACAACATTTCCCCCAAATTCCAAATATAAATATTATTGTTTAGAGCGTTTATTTGCAGAAAATGACAAATGGTCAAAATAACAAAAAAGATCCATGTCTTCAGAGCTCAAACAATGCAAAGAAACAAGATCAAATTCATTTTAAAACAACATAATACTGTTTATACTTAAGAAGAGTTCACAAATCAATATTTGGTGCAATAACCCTTATTTTTAATCACAGCTTTCATGCGTCTTGGCATGCGCTCCACAAGTCTTTCACATTGTTCTTGGGTCCTAGTTTAGGCCTGGTTTAGTCTTAGTTCAGACCGGGTTTAGTCCTAGTTTAGTCCTGGTTTAGTCCCATTTTTAACCTGGTTTAGCCCTGGTTCAGATTTGGTTTAGTCCTAGTTTAGACCTGCTTTAGTCTTGGTTCAGACCTGGTTTAGTCCTAGTTTAGACCTGCTTTAGTCTTGGTTCAGACCTGGTTTAGTCTCGGTTCAGACCTGTTTTAGTACCTGTTTTAACCTGGTTTAGTTCTGGTTCAGTCGAAGTTTAGGTGTGGTTTAGTCCTGCTTTAGTCTCGGTTCAGACCTGGTTTAGTCTCGGTTCAGACCTGGTTTAGACCTGCTTTAGTCTCGGTTCAGACCTGGTTTAGTCCCAGTCTTTCACATTGTTCTTGGGTGACTTTATTCCACTCCTGGTGCAAGAACTGAAGTAGCTCAGCTTTGTGTTTGTGTTGGAATTCCACAGACGCTGGAATGGAATGGCTGTAATACACGTAGAGATGCTGATTTCAGAAAAATCTCTTCTTTTTTTCCCCCCAGAGCTGTACATCAACATATGAATATAAAATCAAGGCGCAAGCTGTGGCAAAACTCCGCTCTGGTCTCTCAAAGTTGTGAAAAGCTCTTCTAAACTCATCATGGTGGATAATTAGGACGCTCTGAATGCATAAGGGAAGTGAGGAAGAACTTTGGACCGCTGCAAACTGTTTAAAACGAACTTAGAAACAGTAAAAATCAGCACGTTTAAATAAAATATAAGCTCCACATTACAGCCCGTCTGTCACTCAAGAAAGGTCAACATAAAGGTGTTACTGTAGTCAATTAGATTAAAAAACGTGCTATACTCGTTAAAGTGCTTTGAAATGTAAGGCAGCAGTGTGTGTACGTGTGTGTGTGTGTGTGTGCGTGATCCCATTTTAAACTGGTAAAAGCCAATGGAAATCCTGATATGAAGTGAACTCGATAACAAGGCTCCAAGTTGAACCACCGTGGCCTCTCCAACCATTAAAATAAAGCCGTTTTGACCCTCGCCTCGGTAATGGTCTACCGTACGGCATTGTCAAAACGGAGAATAAAATGCAAGGTTGTGGGTCAGACTCCTGACCTCTCTGAGTGGACCGTTTTACTGCTTAAAGGGCCCAAATTATGATATTTTCTGATCCATGTTATAATGTTGTAATGTTTCCTCATCAAAAACAGACCTGGAGTTTGTTTTTGATGCGTTTTTTTTTTCTTCATTCACACATGTAATTTTTCGGTTGCGGGTCTGTCACCTGCTTGTTTCTATGGATACGTCATTGCTCTGCCTGGAATGTTCCACAGAGTGACTTTAAACAACTCTACTTTACATTTATTCAATTACGGTGGTTTTATAGCTCAAAGATACCTAGAAAAACAGAGATTCTGACTGTGAGCGGGGTCGCCTCTCCACAGATCTGACCTGTAACTTGGTCTGGTTTGGTCTCCATGGAGATAGAAAGGTTTAATGACATACTGTGGAACATTCCACACAAAGCTAAAACATCTCCATGGAGACAAGTAATGATTTAGGTAATGAATTTAATGAATACAAACAATTTAAAGGGTCCATATTACGCTATTTTCTGTTATAATATAGTTTTCCTCATCACAAACAGACCTGAAGTTTGTTTTTAATGTGTTTTTTTTTTTCATTCACACGTGTAACTTTTCGGTTGGGAGTCCGTCGCCTGCTTGTTTCTATGGATACGTCATCGCTCTGCCTGGAATGTTCCACAGTGTGACTTTAAACAGCTCTACTTTACATTTATTCAATCACAGGTGGTTTTATAGCTCAAAAATACCTAGAAAAAACAGGGGTTCTGACTGTGAGCGGGGTCGCCTCTCCACAGATCTGAACTGTAACTTGGTCTGGTTTGGTCTCCATGAAGATAGAAAGGTTTAATACCATACTGTGGAACATTTCATACAAAGCAATAACATTCAGGGAGAAAAGCATTTGACGGAGCCTCCACTAGAAAAGTTGCACAACGCACCTTTAAAGGGATATGCCACCCCCAGGTCAAATTTGGGCATCTCCCCACAGTCCAGAGACTAAAATAAGTGGTGGAAAAGTTTCTTCAGCCACCCATTGTCCAGGTTGATCGCCGCTGACGCGGTATCTGCAGCTCCTCCGCGTTAGACTGGAGTCTAACGTCGCCAGAGAAAGATTTCGGCCAAAAGGAATTAATTTGCAAATCAACACGGAGAGCTTGCCTTGGTCATTTTGGGTGGGAACTATTTTCCAGTGCGGAAGAATACAGCCGAATCACGCACCACGTTGTGCAACAGGGGAACTCCCTTCCTGGTGCGTAACAGGGATTCCCCTGGCAGCGTGCTGCGTGATTCGGCTGTATTCTTCCGCACTGGAAAATAGTTCCCACCCAAAATGACCAAGGCAAGTTCTCCGTGTTGATTTGCACATTTATTTGCACTCGATATGAATGCGCACTACACAGAAAGTAATTGGGAAACGCATCGAGCAAATTAATTCCTTTTGGCTGAAATCTTTCTCTGGCGACGTTAGACTCCAGTCTAACGCGGAGGAGCTGCAGATACCGCGGCGGTCAGTGGCGACAGACTCGGACAATGGCTGGGTGAGCAGGAAAACGCTTTCCACCACTTATTTTAGTCTCTGGACTGTGGGGAGATGCCCAAATTTGACCTGGGGGTGGCATATCCCTTTAACACACAAAGCCTGCAGATTTACGCAAACAGAAAACACGCCGTGTTGTGCTTCACTGTGTTTTTACACTTCACGCACCTTCACGAGAATCATTTGGATGATTTCAGATCTGGAATTGCCGATCTCTACTGAACTAAAGGTAAAAGGAGTTGTTTAACTTGAAAACTTGAAAACCGCTTCATGACATCGCAAGGTGGAACAGAGCGTTTTGAGTTTGGAGATGTAGACAGACGAATAATAAAGAAAAACATGTGAATGAAACAAAACCCAACTCCAGCTCTGTTTTGGCTGAAGAAGGGCCTGTTTACACGAGAACGCTTACGGGTAAAAATAACAAAATTATATTATCAGAAGTGCCTTTCATTTAGACGGTGACAGCGTTTTGGGGGCTTAAAAACGCAAAAAACTGAAAAGGCCCTCCAAAGTGGAAAATTTTAATACGCTCCGCTGTAGCGTTTTCATCTACACTGCCCAAGACGCAAAACTCTGGTCAAATCTGCTGACGTCGCGTACGTGTTTACGTCACATCGGTTCATATACAGTCATACCTCAACTTACGAAAGACCCAACTAACGAATAATCCAAGTTACGAAACACGTTTACGTAAAATTTTTGTCTCTGAATACGAAAGAAAATTGAAGTTACGAAATGCGAAATCTCAAAAATTCCAATATGCGCTTGGCTTCGCAGCCGCCTGAATCCCCCATTGCGACTCTACTTACGAAAAATTGACTTTACAAAACCACTTCTGGAACGAATTAATTTTGTAAGGTGAGGTATGACTGTATCAGTGGCAGGATCTTGTTGCGCCTTCGTTGCTTTGTCGTCTAAAGTGGTCTGAAGCAATAGTTGAACTTCTTCGTCTGACCACACAATTTTTTTTTTGCTACCGGTAGCCGTGTTCTGTTTTGCTTTTCGCGGCGCAGATGAGAAGAAGGAAGATTCTACGCATGTGCGCGGACATAGTGATAATGTATCACAGCGCCACCTAGCCGCCTGGCATGCATACCCAATCGAATTCCACCCACTTTTGCGTCACCATATGCGCGCAGATTTCCTCCCGAAAACGCTCATCTAAACTGTCTAAAATACGAAGACGCGACGCCGCTTTTGCGTCTTCTGTTCAGACCGTCGTCATATAAACGTAACCTAAACCTCACAACAGTTCTGAATCTTTTGCTGTCGTCCTTTTGAAAACTCCATCCAAGTTAAGTTTTCACCCTCAAACTTGAAACTTCTGAATTTAAATTGTAATTCTTCACGCATCCCTTCCCTCTTTGTTGGGCAATAAATAGTTGTAGCTTTTATCAGCGTGACAGTGGCATGTGTCTGGTACATTCCCCGGCGCGTGTCTCTTGTGGGTTTGTCTGTGTGCGAAAACAGTGAACCATAAGGCCTGATAAACTGCCACAGATGGCTAACCTTGACACGGGGCTCTCCTCCTGAATACAGACTAGTAATTTTAGGAAAGGCAGAGGTCACCAGCAAAGTTTAAATCATCACTACAGAGGAAAGAGTCTGCTGCGAATCTGCCCCTGGAAGAAGGAAGCCAATCTGTAAAAGTTGTAATTAATAAGATAATGAATTCTTCTTTAATAGGGTTGCGAGATTAATTGGAAATACTGCAAGTTTGAAAGGTGCATCGTGTAACTTTTATGCTTGAGGGTCCGTCCCCTGCTTGAGTCTATGGATGGATGCGTCATTGCTCTGCCTGGAATGTTCCACAGTGTGACTTTAAACAGCTCCACCTTACATTTATTCGATTACAGGTGGTTTTATAGCTCAAAAAATAAGTAGAAAAACTGTGAGCAGTGATCTGTAACTTGGTCTGGTTTGGTCTCCATGAACATAGAAAGGTTTAATGCCATACTGTGAAACATTCCAGACAAAGCTAAAACATCTCCACGGAGACAAGTAATGATTTAGGTAATGAATTTAATGAATGCAAACAATTTAAAGGGTCCATATTACGCTATTTTCTATGTTATAATATAGTTTCCTCATCACAAACAGACCTGGAGTTGCCGATCTCTACTGAGGGCCTGTTTACACAACACTTACAGGTAAAAACGACAAAATATTTTATCGGAAGTGCCTTTCGTCTAGATGGTGACGGCGTTTTTGGGAGCTGAAAAATCTGAAACCGCCCTCCAAAGTGGAAAACTTGAATACACCGTAGCGTTTTCGTCTACACTGCCCAAGATGCAAAACTCTGGTCAAATCTGCTGACGTGGCGTTCGCGTTTACATCACATCGGTCCATATATCAGTGTACTTTGTTTGGCAGGATCTTGTTGCGCTTTCGTTGCTTTGTCATCTAACGTGGTCTGAAGCAATAGCTGAACTTCTTCGTCTGACCACACAAATATTTTTTTACTACCGGTAGCCATGTTTTGTTTTACTTTTGGCGGCGCAGATGATAAGAAGGAAGATTCTACGCATGTGTGCGGACATAGTGATAATGTATCACAGCGCCACCTAGCCGCCTGGCATGCATACCCAATCCAATTCCACACACTTTTGCGTCACCGTATGCACGCAGATTTCCTCCTGAAAACGCTCGTCTAAACACGGAATAAAAAGTGAAGACACGACGCCACTTTTGCGTCTTCTGTTCAGACCGTCATCATATAAACGTAGCCTGAACTAAAGGAAAAGGAGCTGTTCACTTGAAAACTATTACATCATGACATCACAAGGTGGAACAGAGCATTTTCAGCTTTGGACATGTAGACAGACTAAAGAATAAAGAGAATAAAGGGTTACTCGAACATGTGAATGAAACAAAACACAACTCCAGGTCTGTTTTTGAGGAGGGAACATCATTATAACATGACTTAAAGCTCACAAGAGTCAATTTTGCATCATATAGGACCTTTAACACCAGATGCCCTTCCACATGCAATTTTAAAGTACCAGCAAACTAACAACTAACAAATCACAAACAATCAAGCTGCCCAGATGTCTAACCTTCATATTAACCTTCTCTGTTGGAAAGCTCAGTCATCACCCAGGTTCAAAACAGTATTTATCGCTCCATAATCAGCGTGTGAATGGCCGTCGAGATTGGCGTGTTTACAATAAGCGCCGGCGACATGCTAATAGCGGTCATTTGGCGTGCTGATGTACATTTTTACAGTGTGGCGGCTGATTGGAGGGTAAAAACATACGTGCGCTATAATCACGGTTTATTTAGGCTGGAGCTCAAAGGGTGACCTGAGTCCAACACAGCGGGGGAGGAAGCAAACAGAGCGTTTATGATTCACACTTTAAGGGTTGGATTAAGACCAAAGAAGGCGAGAAAGAAAAGTTTAAGGCTGCTACAGGATGACACTAGAGGAGAATTTGCCCAATTTTGGCTGCAATTTGCTTCTTCGCGAGTTCGGGTAGGCGTGACCTGACTTTGTGTCTTCGATTTTGAAGCCGCTATGCTCCTCATGCGTCAGATCAGAACCACCAAACATCAGCAATGCTACGGTAAAAGCAAATAAAACAGAGCGTCAGGGGCAGAGGAGTGGTAAATTTAAAATGCAGCATCTCATCCACATTATCCATAGAAATTGTCCTCCACAAATAATGACCCCAGCCCACAGAACATTGCTGTTAATCCAGTTTGAGGCGTTCTTTGAAAGAAAAAAGGCCAGCGTAGTTCCTCAGGTGTGTCTGTTACATCCACAGAGCAGGATCACTGCAGATTAGCGATAGTGACTCTACTTCCTGTGGAATTTATCGCCAATCTTTTATGCTTTAAAAATCACGATAAAAGGAGAAATTCAATTTGTCAACTGGACAAAGTTTATTTAGTCGAAAACGTTTCGCTGCTCATCCGAAAGGCTTCGTCAGTTCTGGTTAGAGTGCTGGTTAGACACTGCTTATATCTCGCTGCAGGGAGGAGCTAACTATACAGAAATTATTCTGAAACTATCTCACCTATTTGTTTTGAGTTTCTGTCTTTTGTTTTTCCAATTTCTCTGGCGTCTAGTTTAGCATACCCATTCAAACCCTAATGTCTGTTTTTCACACCTCTGGACCTGACCTGGCTGCCCTATTGTTTCCTTTGTTTGTTTTGATTTCGGTTTGAGGATGGAATTATATATGAGAGACAAATTATGTCTGACTCCCCCATTCCTGTTTAAAGAAGGATTCTCTTTTTTGACAAAAATCGCCTCTTTAACTCCCCTCTCAAACCAGTTCTTTTCCCTGGCTACGATCTGAACCTCACTGTCCTCAAAAATCATGCATCTGAATCACCACATTTTACGTAGTTTTGACTTGTATCTAAACTAGAAGTGCAGTGTTTCTTCATCTGAACACTTAAAGAGTCTCAAAATAAATGGTTTTACTGTAGACAGGAAACAGCAGACACATCTCGCTGCAGTCTTTACAATGAGAGATTTTAAGGGCCTGTTTACACGAGAACGCTTATGGGTAAAAACTAGGGCTGGGCGATTAATCGAGATTTGCGATATCTCGAGATGTTTTATGAAATCGAGAAAGATTTTGGCATATCGAAAAACTCGAGATAATGCGCTAAATGAATAAGATTTCACCGCCCTCCTTATTTTCCTCAACTGTTTGTGGAGCTGTCCGCCCCGCCTCCTTCTTGCGTTTGTGTTTCACTGCCGTGGTACGCACGACACACGAGTGTTTGCCAATTCAAAGCTAAACACGTATTTTAAAACTGGAAAAATCCCGTCAATGAAAAGGCAGATAGTGGACAATGAGGAGCCCATACCAATTTGAGGGTGTTGTGTGCTGTAAATAAAGAAATAGAGCAACCATTTCTTGTCTTTTTTATTGAATGAAAATTTACCTTTTACAAACAGGCACATGCAGTATAACACACAAAAATATATGAACGCATTTCTGTTTTCTTTACACAAATTCACACAACTGTATAGCTGCCTGATGGTGATGGTCCCCGGTTGTATATTCTCACAGAAAAGCCAACATAATGTCCGAGTATGTTTAACATTCCCGTATTAAGATCCAAACAAGCATTTGGCGTAAATAACACGAGCAAAGTTAACGAGAGTTCTACTTGTTAATGTCTATCTAATAAAACGATAGCAAGTAATACTAACTATCGATTTATAGGCAAAAACTCTGCTCACGCAGCGCAAATCTTTGTTCTGTGGCGTCTGTCTATGTTAGGGACCGTCAACATTTTCACATTACCGGAGTGATTCCCTGCTACATTGGTGGAGCAGGGGGACAAAATAAATTTGAGTTTGTTGACGGTCCCTAAAGTACACGTGTTTGCTTGTTTATGAAAGAGAAAGGACTTTCTGCGCATGTGCTCTTTGTAGTCTTGCGTTTCCGGCGGCTCTGGCTCTTTCCGGTTTACAGCGCCACTTATCGGTGTGACATATGTACTACATCGTTTTCACTCAGCGCTCCGTGCTCATCTTGACACGAAGGTTTTCTGATCCAACACGTGTGTGGACGAGACTTTTTTTCACCCCGGGTAAAAAAAAAAACAGGAACGTTGTCGTGGGGACTAGGCCCTAAGCCTGACACAGTTGACCGATTGGTGTTCCTGGCTCAAAATCTTCAAATGTAAAAATGTTACACTACAGGTACAGTTTTTTGTTTTTTGGAGTTCGAATTTTGTTTTTTAAAGGGACAGTGTGTAGGATTCGTGGCGCATAGGTGGTTACTAGCTATTCCACTTCCTCTTTTGGCTATGGCAGACCTCGAGGGTCACCCGGGCGCGACGTAGCTCCGACATCGCGCACGAACCGCGCACCGCTGTATACATAAACCGCGGTCCCCCGTTCACTTTTTTTTTTCTTTTCGCATGAAAACACACAATCCCGATCATGATTCATGACAATCTACACATCAAATGAAACCTTACAGTCTCCTCTTTTTGACTATGCAATTCATTTCCCTGCAAAACAATCACTCCCCGAGCACATGGGGCTTTTATACAGAAAAGCACAAAACTTAGCTTACTTAGCTTACCTTTGAAGGCTCTGCACAGGTCAAACTCTGTATTTCATCATAAACTTGGTCTCAATCTGTCCATAAGGATCCAGCGAATAAAATCCAGTAAAACAATTTAGTCCAAAATACGTGTTATATCCATTACGATGTGTGATCCGGCAGCATGCTCCCCCCCCCCCCCCTCCCCTTCCCCTTCTCTCCTTCTCTCCTGGCTGCATATGAGAGCAGAGGACCGAAGGAGAGAAGGGGAAGGGGAGGGGGGAAGGGGGGAGCCATCTGCAGCGCGGCTGTGCAGGAGCCGAGGCGAAGGATGAGCCCAAATGTCCTTCTGCGGCTCTCGTATTCAAAATGGCTGCCTCTATATGGGGAAGATCCCCCTTTTATGTGACTATATCTAAGTCCAAAAGAATACTTTGATTTCATGATGGAAGTGAAAAGGCTTGGAAAACAATGTATTTTTGAATGGGTATCTTCAATTTCAGTAATTAACAGGTAAAAATCTTACACACTGTCCCTTTAAGGAAAAGGAAGGCAATATGTATTATTTCTTTTTTTTATATTAATTACGACATGAGGGATTTTTTTGTCTCATCTTAAATTTTTTTGTTTTTTTTATCTTTGCACTATTTAACTGTCTACCCTCAGATTTTATGTTTACAATTAAATAAGGCAATATACTACTTCCTTGGTTTGATAATGTTAAAATTGGTACACAAGCACAGCACTTTGTTACTAGTACCTGTCTACCTCTAGGCACTTGGCTACGAAATGAGGGATTTTTGTTTTTGTCTTTTATCTTAAATGTTAAAGAAGCACTTTATAAGAACTGTCTACCCTCAGATTTTATGTTTACAATTAAAATAAGGCAATGTACTACTTGGTTTGGTAATGTTAAAAATGGTGCACAAGCACTTTGTTACTAGTACCTGTCTACCTTTAGGCACTTGGCTGCCTACCTGTTGGCACTTCAATAAAAATAAAAAAATCCTTGCTGAATTTGGCGCGTTTGGTTTTTTGATTGTTTGTTTTTTTCCCTGCATAGATATCGAGATATATATCGTATATCGAGATATAGCAAAAACATATCGAGATAATTTTTTTTCTCCATATCGCCCAGCTCTAGTAAAAACTACAAAATATTTTATCGGAAGTGCCTTTCATTTAGATGGTGACGGTGTTTGGTTTGGTTTTTAACTAGTTTTGAGGTCTTTTATTGTTGTATGTATATATTTTTCACTGTTTAATAGATGTTTAATGGTCCTTTATACATAAAATCGATTTGCTTAGGCACCCTCACCTCCTCCGCCCTCTCCCCGTTTCGCCTGCGACATAAGCGCCACCTTCGCCACCTTCACCCGTTTCTCTCCAAGGACAATCAGCTTTGACCAAATGTATTCAGACCAAAGCCTCCTGTCACTGCGGTCTGTATAAACCAGCGTGTCTGATATTAAATGTGTGAGTGTACCGGCGAAGGTGAGGATTCAGGGCCACGCTAAAGGTCACGGCGGGCGAGCGTTCCGATTGGCCCGGCCTGTCCGTGTGGGCGGGATGAGGTATTGAGCTGGACGACCATAGTGACATGTATGTAGGTGGATAATAGCATTGAATTTCGATGAGGAAGTTCCATATTACTCTGCCAATCAAACCGTAGCCCCGTTGAACTGGCGCTGTAGCCGTCAGTCAAACCTGTGTAATTATAATGTTACCCAGAATACTCACCTGACTACCAGACATGAGGGGTTTCATTACTTTACTGCAGGATTTCAGTGGTTATAATTGAAAAAAATCGCAAAGGCTGTCATTATAAGTCATATAAGTAGCAAAACATCCTGGCCAACCAACTCATCTGGTATTTAAAGGTCGTATATATTACATTAAATTGACTTTTGTGAGCTTTAAAGGCAAAGTAACGTTATTTTACAATCTGAGCCTTCTTTCGGTAATAAAACAAGTAGTTTTACTCACCCATAGCATTTTTCTGTCAATTGGAGCAGTATCGCAGAACTTATGTTGAGCCGTTCTGTTCTAGTAATGATCCCGTATCTGTTAACATGGTGCTGTATCATTTGCTCGGGGCATTACTTTGTGGTCTCCAAATAACACAAACTTTAGCACTTTTCAAATCATAGAAGCCCGATGTGTTAATGAAAAATTTCGTTTGAAGCAAAAGTGGCCTGTAATCCGAGATTTAGCCATAGTTTCGAGTAGATGAGGACGCCAGTGCGCATGCGCGGACTGTGCTCTCAGCTCCCGGGACCCAAACAGGAAACGCAAAGCTGAAAACTATGGATAAACCTCGGATTACAGGCCACTTTTGCTTCAAACGAAATTTTTCATTAAGACATCGGGCTTCTATGATTTGAAAAGTGCTAAAGTTTGTGTTATTTGGAGACCGCAAAGTAATGCCCCGAATACAAATGCTAACAAATGCTAACAGAAACGCCACAACATAACTTTCTTCAAACCGCTCCAAATGACACGAACGTGATATGGGTGAGTCAAACGACTTGTTTTATTACCGAAAGAAGGCTCAGATTGTAAAATAACGTTACTTTTCCTTTAAGTCATGTTATCTCCTCAAAAACATAATTGGAGCTGTGTTTTTGTTTCATTTACAAGTTTGAGTAATCGTTCATTATTAGTCTGTACATTTCCAAAGCTCAAAATGCTCTGTTCCACTTTGTGATGTCACAAAGCGGTAGTGTTCAAGTTAACAGTTCCTTTTAACTTTTTTAATCACTAGAGATTGGTATTTCAGAGCTGGAAGTTTGATGAGGATACGACTAGGGCTGCAACGATTACTCGAGTAAAATAATAGAGGCAAATTATTTCCCTCGAGGCTCCGTTTAATTTTCATCACGTGGCGTTATATTTCAATTCATGCATCATTGCGGTATTGTCAGACTACTGCGCTGTTCAGATAGACTGCATCACCGTTTCCATTAACATATAAACTATTTAAAAAATTATAAAATATGTATTGCAAAATCTGTCGCCTATGGTGTGTCTGTACACTACAGTATGACTACGTTTCACCCGGACTGTTGTTACTGACGGACATTTCAAAGCAGCAGCGAGCGGTTTGCTTTTGTCGTTGCTTTGGTTCACTATGGCAGAGACTGAAGAAGAGGGGAGGAAAAGGATGAAAACGTCCCAAGTGTGGGAACCTTTCACCCTCAAAAAAACAGAGAACGCAGTGCAGTGTGTGTACTGTAAAGCAGACCTCGCTACAATCACAGCGCAGCACTTAAAGCGGAAACACCCCCACTTCACCACTCAAAGCGGAGCTTCTGCGAGGTATGCCATATTTAAGATTTACGACTGATCACTTGATCATTGACCACTTGAGTCTGTTAAAATATATATCCTGGACTACCTCACAAACCGGCCCCAGTTTGTGAGAGCCAAGAACTGTGTGTCTGACCTCCTGACCTGCAGTGTGGGGGCGCCCCAGGGCACTGTCCTCGCGCCCTTTCTTTTCACCCTCTACACTGCAGACTTCAGACACAACACGGACAGCTGTGTCCTGCAGAAGTTCTCTGATGACTCTGCCATCATTGGTCTCATCAAGGATGACGATGATGGGGAGTACAGGGGACTAATACAGGACTTTGTGGACTGGAGTCAGCGGAACCACCTCATCATCAATGCAGGGAAGACCAAGGAGATGGTGGTGGACTTCCGCAGACGTCATTCTACTGCCCCCTCAGTGAACATCCAGGGAAGGGACATTGAGAGAGTGGACTCTTACAAGTACCTGGGTGTTCATCTGAACAATAAACTGGACTGGACTCATAACACAGACGCACTGTGCAGGAAGGGCCAGAGTCGGCTCTATCTCCTGAGGAGACTCAGGTCTTTTGGAGTGAGAGGGCCACTCCTGAAGACCTTCTATGACTCTGTGGTGGCATCAGCCATCCTGTACGGTGTGGTCTGCTGGAGCAGCAGCGTCACAGAGAGGGAGAAGAAGAGGCTGGACAAGGTCATCAAGAAGTCCAGCTCTGTCCTGGGCTGTCCTCTGGACTCAGTGCAGGAGGTGGGGGACAAGAGGGTCCTGGCTAAGGTCACCTCTATGCTGGACCATGAGTCTCACCCCCTGCAGGACGCTCTGTCTGCTCTGGAGAGCAGCATCAGTGACAGACTGATTCACCCTCGCTGTGTGAGGGAGAGGTTTCGCAGGTCTTTCCTTCCTGCTGCTGTCAGACTGTACAACGAACACTGTTAACATGTCATTCAACTTATTTGCACTACAATATTCAACTATAATCCAGAGTCTATTTTTAGGTCTAGGTTTAAATTATCCTAGGCCATTATTTATTTATTTATTATATTGTTCTGTTGCATGTTACTTTTTCGTGCTGTTCTTGATCTGTGCGTTGCAACACTGGAATTTCCCCACTGTGGGACTAATAAAGGCATATCTTATCTTATAAGGTATGTAAAGCCTATAAAATTAGTCAGCAGTGACAAGGCAAGTCCCTCATCTGTCTCTACGGTAACACGCAAAGCTCAAGTGCATTTTAGGCAGTGTTTGACGGACAGTGATGGCCCCTGTCCCTGCTCAACAAAGGTTTATTACGTATTAAACAGACACACGATTAAAAGGCTTCTATTGTTTTATTGGCTTAGTTCCTAAGCCAGTAATGGTTTAAACTTTGAAAGTTGTGAAATAAAAAAGTTTTTTTTTTCTGAGGAAAAACAACAGTTGTTTGCTCATTTTTAATAGACCCTTCATGTTGCATTGCACACAACTGATTTAAATGTTTAAAAAAAGTATGATTCGTTAGAGTACTCGATTACTCGAAGAAAAAAAACGAGTACCCAATTCCAAAAATACTCGATAGTTGCAATTCTAGATATGACATTATAACACAGATCAGAAGCGTAATATGGGTCCTTTACGTGAACTGATGAAAAGATTTTGATTTTAAATTTCAAAAACTTGATCCCAGATGTGAGGTAAACATGTTCAAATCAAATAGAACTTTTACTGATAACAATTCTCATGCAGATTTATTCTTAATTGCAAAAACACTGGACATTTGGACCATGTTTTTATGTTAGAATTTGTTGTTTTGGTTCAAGACAATTATCCAATCAGAGACACAGGGTCAGTTGTGATTGTGATTGTGATTTACTGTAAGAGCGCAGGTTACATACAGCACCTTCCATTTTATTTACATTATTCCGAACGGCTCAAAGCGAAACACCGATCTTTGGGTCTTTGTTGGCGTTTGTTTTTCAGCTGTATTTTAAATGTTACATGGGCCGTTTTAAGAAGGATCTGCACACTCACTATTATCTTCTGTCACAAATAAATAAAATAAAATGTCCAAAGTATGGCCTTAAACCATCTCCACTGCGAGTCAAGCAAGCTTAAGGTAAGAATGTATATTTTCCAAGCAATAAAAACACATGTAATTAAACATGTGCAAGACAAATATATAACGCCGTACTGTGGAACATTTCAGGCAAAGAAATAATAATAATAATCATCTCCATTAGGGGGTGTGCATTGCCAAGGACGATATATTGTGATTTATCAGTAATTATATATAATATTATGTCCGAGTACACATTCACAAGAACTAAATTTGATTAATTTTTTAATTTTAATTGTAAAATAGTCAATGGAACTTATGAATTTTCATGAAAAACACCGTCATGATACATCATACACGGACATCATACAAACACTCAAACAATGTCAATATTCCAACTTGGCCATAAACAGAGGCAGACAACAAGTGATCAATAAAACAAACCCCGGAAAAAACACGACAATCCAACAGAGGGCAGGAGGATCATGAGAACAGTCACACTTCCATAGGTTTGAGGAATAATAGAAACCATCCACAACATAAGCACTGGAGTCAAACCAGACACAAAACTCCGCCAACAGCGAGTACATCCCAAAGACAAAACCCCACAAGAACAAAAATGCAGCGCCATCTACGAAATCCAATGCAAAACATGCAATAAATCATATATAGGGGAATCGGACCGGGCATTTCACACCCGAAAAATGGAACGTCAAAAGGAATATGAAAAGGAAATATCAGGGAGACTCACCAGAACACAAAAAGACAAAGCAGAGCAGGAAAATCTAAAATCCGCCACATCAGACCAGTGTAAAAGGAATTATGGATCGGGACGGGGCAAGGGTCATTGGATCGGAAAACAACAAGTTCAAACGCCGGATCAGGGAGGCCATCGAAATCAGGAAACGAGGCACGGACAGCATTAACCGAGATGACGGCGGCGTGGTCAGTCTGAGCGACCTGCCACGTCTATCATTCTGACCACGCCTCCAGGAAGTAAGATAAGACTTTATTGATCTCACATAGGAGAAATTTACTAACAACAACTGACCACGCCTACAGGAAGTAACAACAGCCGACCACGCCTACAGGAAGTAACAACAGCCAACCACGCCTACAGGAAGTAACAACAGCCGACCACGCCTACAGGAAGTAACAACAGCCAACCACGCCCACAGGAAGTAACAACAGCCGACCACGCTTACAGGAAGTAACAACAGCCGACCACGCCTACAGGACGTAACAACAGCCGACCACGCCTACAGGAAGTAACAACAGCCGACCACGCCTACAGGAAGTAACAACAGCCGACCACGCCTACAGGAAGTAACAACAGCCGACCACGCCTACAGGAAGTAACAACAGCCGACCACGCCTACAGGAAGTAAAAACAGCCGACCACGCCTACAGGAAGTAACAACAGCCGACCACGCCTACAGGAAGTAAAAACAGCCGACCACGCCCACAGGAAGTAACAACAGCCGACCACGCCTACAGGAAGTAACAACAGCCGACCACGCCTACAGGAAGTAACAACAGCCGACCACGCCTACAGGAAGTAACAACAGCCGACCACGCCTACAGGACGTAACAACAGCCGACCACGCCTACAGGAAGTAACAACAGCCGACCACGCCTACAGGAAGTAACAACAGCCGACCACGCCTACAGGAAGTAACAACAGCCGACCACGCCTACAGGAAGTAAAAACAGCCGACCACGCCTACAGGAAGTAAAAACAGCCGACCACGCCTACAGGAAGTAACAACAGCCGACCACGCCTACAGGAAGTAACAACAGCCGACCACGCCTACAGGAAGTAAAAACAGCCGACCACGCCTACAGGAAGTAAAAACAGCCGACCACGCCTACAGGAAGTAACAACAGCCGACCACTCCTACAGGAAGTAAAAACAGCCGACCACGCTTACAGGAAGTAAAAACAGCCGACCACGCCTACAGGAAGTAACAACAGCCGACCACGCCTACAGGACGTAACAACAGCCGACCACGCCTACAGGAAGTAACAACAGCCGACCACGCCTACAGGAAGTAACAACAGCCGACCACGCCTACAGGAAGTAACAACAGCCGACCACGCCTACAGGAAGTAACAACAGCCGACCACGCCTACAGGAAGTAAAAACAGCCGACCACGCCCACAGGAAGTAACAACAGCCGACCACGCCCACAGGAAGTAACAACAGCCGACCACGCCTACAGGAAGTAACAACAGCCGACCACGCCTACAGGAAGTAACAACAGCCGACCACGCCTACAGGACGTAACAACAGCCGACCACGCCTACAGGAAGTAACAACAGCCGACCACGCCTACAGGAAGTAACAACAGCCGACCACGCCTACAGGAAGTAACAACAGCCGACCACGCCTACAGGAAGTAACAACAGCCGACCACGCCTACAGGAAGTAAAAACAGCCGACCACGCCTACAGGAAGTAACAACAGCCGACCACGCCTACAGGAAGTAAAAACAGCCGACCACGCCTACAGGAAGTAAAAACAGCCGACCACGCCTACAGGAAGTAACAACAGCCGACCACGCCTACAGGAAGTAACAACAGCCGACCACGCCTACAGGAAGTAAAAACAGCCGACCACGCCTACAGGAAGTAAAAACAGCCGACCACGCCTACAGGAAGTAACAACAGCCGACCACGCCTACAGGAAGTAAAAACAGCCGACCACGCCTACAGGAAGTAAAAACAGCCGACCACGCCTACAGGAAGTAAAAACACGCCTACAGGAAGTAAAAACAGCCAACCACGCCTACAGGAAGTAAAAACAGCCGACCACGCCTACAGGAAGTAAAAACAGCCGGCCACTCCTACAGGAAGTAAAAACAGCCGACCATGCCTACAGGAAGTAAAAACAGCCGACTACGCCTACAGGAAGTAAAACCACGCCTACAGGAAGTAAAAACAGCCGACCACGCCTACAGGAAGTAACAACAGCCGACCATGCCTACAGGAAGTAACAACAGCCGACCACGCCTACAGGAAGTAACAACAGCCGACCACGCCTACAGGAAGTAACAACAGCCGATCACTCATACAGGAAGTAAAAACAGCCGACCACACCTACAGGAAGTAACAGCAGCTGACCACGCCTACAGGACGTATATAGGTAAATACACCTCTTACTGTATCGTCTTTAAAAAGAACCCAAGAAGTTAAAGCACATAAGATGACAAAATGAACATCTTTGGTTTAAAAAAAAAATCGATTTGGATGCATTTTGAAACGATACGACAATCACACAATGAAGTATCCCCTCAAAGTGACACAGCGCATCTGAAATTAATCAAACGTGCTGTGAACATTGACCATTAGGACCTTGTTAAACTGTTCAAATTGCTATTTTCAATTATCTTTTGGTTGAGCAAAACAATGTGGATTCTTATAATGACTGAAGCCTATTATCCCAGACTACATTTGTATAATCAGACAAAATTAAATCAAACTTGCGGAGAATGGTCTTTTGTGGGTCCGGCTGGAACATGTAACCGAGATCCTGGTGCTTTATTCATTAATTAATAAGACAAATTGCTGCTAAAAGTCATTATTGTGATTAGCTGTGATTTGTCTGACTGTTCTGACCACAGATCCAGTTTAATGAAAATTATATTAATTAGTCGTGTTTTTCTACCACCAAGTCAGAGATGATGTGGGGTCCCAATGGCAGGCCACACAAAGCAGGGTGAAAGGACTAAATAAAACTGTTTAAATTATGATTTTTATGGAGTTTTAGGCTTATAAGTGGAGAAATGTTCTATCTATTGGGTTCATGTGGCGCTATAACATTGTAAAATCCCTGTAGTTTAAAGCTGCACTGTGGAATATTTTGATTCGGGGTCCGTCACATGCTTGTTTCCATCTGTCTCAGCCTGGAATGTTCCACGGTATGACATTAAACAGCTCTACCTTACATATTCAATTGCAGGCGGTTTTATAACTCAAAAATACCTAGAGAAACATTCATTCTTGGTCTGGTTCGGTCTCCAGGATGACAGGAAGGTTTAATGCCATACTCTGAAACATTCCAGACAAATTCCAGACTAATTGAATTTCTCCTTTTGCCATTCCAGACAAAGCAATAACATCTCCATGGAGAAAAGAATTTGCAGATTTGTTGACCTGGTTTATGGTTCATATCTCTGTTTTTCCCGGGCCTATCAACATAAAACAAAAACTGGGACAAAGTTCAACGACTTCTCTGTAAGAATAAATAAACAAAAGTAGGAATACACTGATACCGATACAGAATATTGGCACTGATCCATGAAAATATCCTGGTTGGGCTTATGAATTCAGGTAATGAGGTCTCACGATGTTTGAACTCGTAATACAAAATAGTTCTGTTGTTTCCTGAGAGATATAACAGCCCACAAAACACATTTTAAAGGTCCCATGGCATGTAATTTCACTTTCTGAGGTTTTTGAACGTTAATGTGAGCTCCCCTACCCTGTTTAGGGCCCCCCCCCCCATGGCTAAAAGTTGCAAAATGTCTAAACTGAGCATTTGCGGTCCTTTTCTGCGTTAGAAAAAAAAAACAGCTCAAACGGGCGATTCTCAACAAGGCACCTTATTGACGTCAGCTCGAAAAATGCAGCTCCACCCCCCGTCTATGTCTCTACTCAGCGTCTCTGTAAATCACGCCCAGAGAGTTTGGACTGCAGAGGAGCTATGCAATGCGAAATGCGTTTTTTTATTTGCCTGGAGGCACGTCCGAGTGTTTCTAGGCTCGGAAGTCCTTTATCTGAGCCTCTGGACCTTTGAACAGCAGTGGTTTAATTTTATTTTCTGTGGAAATGTGTTTATTTTTCAATGGAACGCTTCTCATCTCTTTCTCCGCGCAAAAACGTGGAAATGGGTCAGAGCGGACAGCTGAGAGCTGAGAACTGAGAGCGGAGAGTTTGGCCACACCCCCACCCGCTACTATAGGCCATCTCTTTTCTCCTCATTTGCATTCAAGCAACAACTCCCATAATGGACTGTTCAGAGAGAGAAAAATTACTCTTTCTCATCTTATCTCTGTTTCTCATGCACTGAGTCTTGATTTTGAAGAAGGATTCATTTACAGTATTAGGGAACCATTAAGGAGCCATATAAAAGCATCAAGAAGTACCATGTCATGGGATCTTTAACATATATTATTTTTGTTTTTAAGAAAATAAAGTCTATTTTCAGTCTCTGCACTGGTATTGAAATCAACCCCAAAGACACGAGTGTTGTCAGGTGAAAAGGCTTTCAGACATAAGACTAATATGACAAGTTTGTGGAGCCGATCCAAAACAAAAAGTGGATAAATTAAATCACAAAGCAGGAGAAGGAGCTCACGGACTACAGATTTAGAAAACACTGGTGTAGTTAACAACACTGAACTATACAAGAATAAAATTGCCTTGAACAATAACTCAGATTATTGCCTCACCATGCCAGGGTTGGTGACGATCATGCCTTTACACTCCTCGGCGTATTTCTGCCACTCCAGCTCCTCCCACTGAAGCATGTCTGCGATCTCCTCAGCCGGGACCAGAGCTTTACTGCTGCGAAGAACGTACAGAAGAACCTGGTGCATGGACAGGACCTCCTTACCCCCATCTGAAACAAAGAGATCAGATTACAGACCAGGCAAGATAAGAGGGGGTCTGGTATGGATTTTTTTCAGTCGATATCTGATATTTGACTGATATTTGCTGATACAAATATTAAAAAGCCTCTGCTCTTTTATTTAATCACGAGGTCCCACTGAGATTCAGAATCTTTTTGTAGAGAGACGTGGCCAAGGCAGCAGCAACACAATTAAGACAAAAGTCTAAAATAAAAAAGGATCGCATGATAAAACGTACAAAATGTCATTCTATTATCCCATTATTACTAGGGCTGTCAGTTTAATGTGTTAATTAGATTGATTAATTAATTACACTGCAAATTAACGAGTTATAAAAATTAACGCAATTAATTATGAGTGGCAATTCAATGCGTGCATTTTACATTTGGTGTGCGCCGAGCAAATCGCTGCCAGGGCCTTTGAACGGCAAGTTTATTTATAAAAAGAACGAAGACGGGACGATCAACAAGAACGCCGTGATTTGGAGCTTTTGTCAAAAAGAATTTTCCGTTCACCGAAGCTGCTCCAGCCTGACGGATCATTTGAACGATAAACACGTCCAGACGTTACCGGTGATAGAGCGAGCGTAAGCGCACTTCAACAAACCACCAAACCAACAAACCACCAACGCTCATAGAATTTGGGAAACGAATGACCAAAGTGACCACTTGAAAACTGACAAACTCAATCGCAAAGTGGGTTCATTCGCTCGCTCACTCACTCTTAAAATGTGATTAATTAGATGAATTAATTACAAATCCTGTAATTAATTAGATTAATTTTTTAAATCGCCTGACAGCACTAATTATTACTTCATATATACTGATAATACTAATGCCTTGTGTTTTATGGGTTGGTTAAAGTCTCTCAAAGTGCTTCACTGTCTCAATATTCATTTAAATGTAGCCACAGCTGCCCTGGGACAGACTGAGAGAAGTGAAGCTGCCAATCTGCACCATCGGCCCCTCCCACAACCACCAACACTCACACACATTCATATGCGGTGGTCTCTCATTATATCGCGGTTCACCTTTCGCAGCCTCGTTGTTTCGCACATTTTTTTATTCCAATTTTTTTATAGTGTATCAACGCGGATTGTGTTCTGCGTCCTGATTGGCTAAGGGACTGTAGACCTTTGCCGATTCGTCCGTCACTCTTCTCCGTGTCTCCTGTACAGTACAGAATGTGCTCAGCCAGATTTATATAAATGTTTGATCGCAGTGTGACTCTGAAGTGCTGTATGTTTGCAAGTTTTCTCCCTGACAAAAACCCGCAATGTCGACGAAACGTTCTCAAATACCGTATTGGCCCGAATATAAGACGACCCTGATTATAAGACGACCCCCTCTTTTTCAAGACTCAAGTTTGAAAAAATACTTTTTGAACACCAAATTTAATTTTTATACAGAAAATAATTACAGTACATCTGAAACAAATGATTATAACAATATATTCGAGAGAAAAAGCACGTTATTTTGCCTCATTCAAATCATGCAAAAACTGTCTGTCTTAATATCTGAACATTTAAATATGTAAACTAAAGTACAATCACATTTGTAAATGAATGGCTTCTGGTTTTTGAAATGTAAATAAACCAATCTACTGTGATAAAACAACAAAATTGCAATAACTGCATTAACCATCAAAGTGAAGTCTAAGTGAAGTCAGCTGTGATCTGACGAGATGGGAGGGAGCAGAGGAGAGACTGGCGTGTGTGTCTGCCTGTGAGTCCGCGCTATTCTCAACTCCGCCCCCGCCCCTCTCTGCCTGTGTCTCTCTGTCTCTTTCTCTGAACGGGGAAAGAACGGGAAGAAAACGGCGCAATTATTTTTCCCCCCTCCCGCGATCTTGGAGCCTCTGATCACCAAAAAAAACTCGCTAGATTTGTCACTAGTCGCTTTTGTCTAATTTTCTCGCTAGGGGGGTCCAGAAAGTAGCTAAAAATACTGCCGCTAGCAACACTGCCGCTAGCAGCATTCGCTTTAAAGATATCTGGCGCCATCTAGCGTTGGAATGGCTAGACCTCGAATGTAAGACGACCCCCGCTTTTTCAGTGTTCTTTCAATGGAAAAAACATTGTCTTATATTCGGGCCAATACGGTATAATCGAAGGTGGCATGTCTGTTTATAAGAATCTTCTCGCCCAAAAGAAAAAAGACCGCCAACAACTCCCCATAACCATGTTCTTCACTTGGAAAGAGACTCCTGCACCGAGGCGGAGCGGCGCCAGGACGAAGATGCACCGTCAGAGGAACTCTGAAATACACGTGTCACGCAAACTATTAATATTATTTTTGTTGAAAATCTATGAAGGTTTGAGTGTTTAAACAAGAGAGAAATGTGAGAGAGCGTTAATTCCAGTCTGAGAAAAGTGTAGAATGTGTGTGGTGTGGCGTTTACAGCCTTAAAACATGGAGAATGATTGTGAAATACAGTATAAAGCTGACGACTTTGCGGATTTCGCCTATCGCGGGTTATTTTTTGAACGTGACCACCGCGATAAACGAGGGACAAGTGTAGTGCGTTTTATTGTCTGATACTCAGGAAGTGCCTTAGAATTCTAGTTGCTGTTGCTTTACTCGACTACAAAACACCACTCTGATTTCTTTGTTTCTTTGTTCACCATTAAAATACCAATTATTCAGTAATTGGTATTTTAATGGTATTTTAATGTGCTTTGTTGACCTTTTTGTATGATTTTTATTGTTTTTTATCTTGTTTTTAATGATAATAATCACTTTGGTCGGCTTTGGTTGTTGGAAGGTGCTATAGAAATAAAGTTTGATTGATTGAATTAGGATGCCCTGAGCGCATAAGGTCAGTGAGGAGTAACTTTGGACCACTGCAAACCGTTTAAAATGACCTACTTCTGTTTTTTATATTTTGTAACAGAAAAAAATCAGGTACAGCGCCTTTGAGAATGGAATTTAATCTCGATAAATTCTATTGTGTTGAATAAGAGATGGTTATTTTTTCCAAATCAAAAGAAAAATGTAAAAACGGGACGCCACATTGAAAGATCATAATACTGAAATCTTGGGAGTGTATTTTACAACGCAGAGTTTGAGCCAAGCCATCGAGACTGAGGTAAAGAGGAAAGGTTTAAAAAGGAACAAAAGCTTTTCACCGTGGCGATAATTGATTTAAAATACAAAAGTCTCAGTTTTAGCCGCGCCAGTTCAAGAAATTAAACTATTATTACTGGAGAAATTACTTCCATTGGAGCCTTAACAAAGCTCCATTTGGCTGAATCCTTGGTCTGAAAGCAAAACAGACGTTGTGTTTTGAATGTGGTTTTCATCTCGTGTTCACTCTGCAGCCGCTCTATGAGCACGTGAGAAATGCAAGGTTATTCTAGTTAAACTAAAACTCACGAAATAACTGTCTAAATACTAAAATTAAGAATGTTATTTTCAACATTTAAAACGGTCCAAATTACACTATTTTCTGATGGTAAAGGGAGAAATTCAACTATTTTCTGATGTTCTAATGTAGTTTCCTCATCCAAAAACAGACCTGGAGTTGTGTTTTGTTCCATTCACACATGTTTAACACACAAACCCTGCACATTTAAGCTGAGAAAACAGAAAACATTTTGAGCTTTGGAGATGGAGGCAGACAAATAATGAAGGGTTACTCAAACATTTGAAGGAAAAAACAACAACTCCAGGTCTGTTTTTGAGGAAGGAACAACATTAGAACATGGCTAAAAGCTCACAAGAGTCAATTTTGAGTATTTAAGGACTTTTAAAACATAGTACTTTCTTTTCTTTTCCCATGTGGCCTTATATCTGTGCAATCCCTCAGTGGTACAGGTCTAAACCAGGTCTAAACCAGGTCTAAACCAGGTCTAAACCAGGTCTATATCAGGTCCATGGGCGTATACTAGTCTGTGTGTTCTGATGCAGCTCCAGATCATTCTAAAGACATTCAGGAAAGCTTCATTTCCGTGCTGTCATTGGGACTTCTTTTTTAGTATCGATACCTGCAAAAAATGATTATTGTTGGATTTTTGATGGTTGATATTTGTTTTAAGCACAGGTCCCTTTCATATGGCTTCAAGGTTTGGTAAGTTTTAATAAAAGGATTCTGTTCATAGTTCACATTTTAAACCAGAAGAAATGACAAAAAGACTGAAATATGAACGGACAATCCAATACAAGAATCACATTTCATTGTTGTTTGTGGAGGAAATTATGGGACTACCAAAACTGCAGTCTTTGCGATTTGCTAATTTCGTCCATTCAGATTGCGATTTATATTTGATTGCGATTAATTTTGCAGTCTTAGTACCGAAAAGGGTTGTCAAAATCAGATACTTAAACCTAATTTTTCGCAGGTATCGATGCTAAAAACAGACAGAAATGAGGCTTTCCTGAATGTCTTTAGAATGCTCTTGAGCGGCATCGGAACAAATAAAACAGCACATTCTACCGTCTAAATAAAGAGTGTTTTTTATTAGTAATATCAAGTCTGTTCCTTGGAAATAGAGTTTGAAATTTCAGTATCATGAGCGCACTCGGACCAAAAGCCTGGAGAGTTTGACAAGAGCAGAGGAGAGGTGTCACAGATCATAACAGCACACAGGAGTGGACAGGCATCTCCTCTGCAGGCTCCGAGTCTGAGCCCAGTCCTCCAGCTTCAAGAGAAATCGTTTTTTGATGGAAGGAGGTGGGTGGTACGCTGTCAAAACAAACCGGGCCAAAGCATAGAGCAACAGCACCATCAAGTGGACGCTGGGGGAATGATGTGTAAAAAAAGGGTTCAATGACAAAAGTTTTTCATGTTTGTCCAATTATTTCAACCTGTTGTCAATATTTATAGTTTTACATCAGTTAAGTGGCGGTTTGTGGAAAAAGCTTAACAAGAAAAGTACAAAAACAGAGGAAGTAAAGCGGAGTTCTAAAACAGAATCCCTATGCATATGTCATCAACACAGAAAACTCCATCCAAAATTCAGGGGCGGTTTAGACGAGGACGATTGCGACTGAATACGACAAAATATTCTATCGGAAGTGTCTTTTGTTTACACGGCGGCAGCGCCGTCGGGCTCTGAAACCGCAAAAATCTGAAGACTCCTTCCAGAGTGTGGAGTTCTGAAGACGGCCCGGGTCGCGTCTCTGTCTAAACGGCAAGAAGCGCAAAACATGTTCACGTCACATACAGCTGACTGGATGCGCCAAGCCGGTAAAAACAATAACAATACATCGCAGGTGACAGAGGCGAGTTTGGACAAGACCGGCCAGAACCAGTCAGTGGTGGGACAATTTTGAGAATGGATTAGTTGCTGACAGTGCTTGGGTGGAAAACTTCAGAATGACTAAACAAGCTCTGCATTAAGCGAAGAGCTCCGACCCGACATCGAGGGCAAAACAACCGTGATGAGAGCCCCTGTGGTGTCCTGAAAAAGGTAGCTCTGACATTATATTAGCGGCCTGGCATGCATATTCAATCGAATTCGCCCACTTTTGCGTCTTCGTATAAACAAACATTTCCTGTTGAGAACGCTCGTCTAAACGGGGATACAAAATTGAAGACGAGACGCCACTTTTGCGTCTTCTGTTTTTATCGTCGCCGTATAAACGTAGCTTCAGAGATAATTCACTGGTCTACAAGTAAAATGCTTCTGCAACAAAAGTAGGGACATTTTTCTTGGTTTAGGTCACTAATAAAGAAAAAGTAAGTCAGAAGTGCTGGTTGGCTATAGTTTCCAAGATATAGTATTGGGTCAAAATAGGAAATTTATGCAAAATACGGTAAAAACGGTAGTTTATCAGAAGGTCCAGTGTGTCTACAAGCAACACTTCTATCTGAAAGCCTGTCTGCACATTCACATACATTCAGTTTAATATGTTTACAGTTTAAACATTAAATATTTTTTTATTTCACATAAGAGAGATTCCTCGAAACTGTGTGCACCTGATGTCTTAAGATATTTCTTGTTTATTTCTTGACGGATAAAGAAGTGCAAGTTAAATATTTTCAAAATATAAATATTATTTTTAAGCAAAAATGCCTAAATCTATTGTATAAACAGACAATCATTAAATATCTTGAATACATTAGCTAACCAGCACAGTTATCAATTGATTTTCTGTTCATCTTATCAATATAAATGAGATTTAGCCACTTTTATCTCGGAAGTAGATCGAGTCCAAACATTTGTAGACCAGTGAATTTGTGCGCACTAGACAGTAGAGTAGACATTTTTTTGACAGTTTAAACTTTTTTTTAACAATATAAAGGTAATATAATTAAGCTTTACTAGAGTAACTATTTTGATTTCTAAAATATAAATGGTTTAAATACTCTTACCAGGTAAAAATCTGACAAAACGTGGCATGAAGTGAAAGCGCTGGCACTGGGGCGTCTCATTCTCTTCGTCTGGACCTGGGGAATAACAAACAGAATTGAAGAAATAATTTTGTCATCGTCTATATTTAATCTTTATATTTTGTAGTTCTTGTTCAAGTTACCAAGTGAGTGAAAATGCTTTGACACAATGGTTTACTCTGACTATTTCTTGTAAATTCGGGCTGCAACTAAAGATTATTTTAGACGTCAACTAGGGAGTTTTTTGTTTTTTGTTTTCTCAAATTTTCACTTGCTATGTGTAACTTTTTCGGTTGGGAGTCCATCACCTGCTTGTTTCTATGGATACGTCGTTGCTCTGCCTGGAATGTTCCACAGTGTGATATTAAACAGCTCTACTTTACGTTTATTCAGTTACAGGTGGTTTTAGAGCTCAAAAATACCTAGAAAAACAAGAATTCTGACTGTGAGCGGGGTCCCCTCTCCACAGATCTGACCTCTGACTTGGTCTGGTTTGGTCTCCATGAAGATAGAAAGGTTTAATACCATACTGCGGAACATTCCAGACAAAGCAATAACATCTCCATGGAGAAAAGACAACAAAGACAACAAAACATGAGTCAATTTGCCACATTTACTCATTCATTGTTGCTGCGCTCGAGCCTAAACATGCGCATAAAAATATTCTTAGTATTTGAGGTTAACACAGTATTTGTATCCGTTTTGTACCTGTGAGGTTCCAGTCGTACAGCTCCAAAATGTCCTGGAACAGATAGGAGGAAAACAGCTCCAGACCCCGAACGCAGTAATTCTGAGGAGACAGAGGAGCAGGGACAATGAAGAGGATTTAAGATGCTGTACCTGATGTTTTCTGTCTGAAAAACACAACTCGCCCTTTTGAAACCGTTTGCAGTGGTCCACAGTTCTTCCTCACTTCCCTTAGGCGTTCAGAGCGTCAGAATTACTCACCATGATGAGTTTATAAGAGCTTTTCACAACTTTCACAGACCAGAGTGGAGCCAAAGCAGTGAAAAATAACAACAAGTGGCATTCTAAGTGCACACTTCCCTATTTGCTTATAGGTCCCATGGCATGAAATTTTCACTTTCTGAGGTTTTTGAACGTTAATGTGAGCTCCCCTACCCTGTTTAGGCCCCCCCCCCATGGTTAAAAGTTGCGAAATGTCTAAACAGAGCATTTGCGATCCTTTTCTGCGTTACAAAAAATCAGAGCTCAAACGGGCGATTTTGAACAAGGCACCTTATTGACGTCAGATCGAAAAAAGAAATGCAAATGCAGTTCCACCCCCGTCTGTCTGTACTCAGCGTTTCTGTAAATCACGCCCAGAGAGTTTGGACAGCGAATGCGCTAGGCAATGCGAAATGCATTTTTTTATTTGCCTGGAGGCACGTCCGAGTGTTTCTAGGCTCGGAAGTCCTTTATCTGAGCCTCTGGACCTTTGAACAGCAGTGGTTTAATTTTATTTTATGTGGAAATGTGTTTATTTTTCAATGGAACGCTTCAAATCTCTCTCCCGTGCAAAAACACAGAAATGGATCAGCTGAGAGCTCAGAGCGGAGAGTTTGGCCACGCCCCCACCCTCTACTATTGGCCAGCTCTTTTCTCCTCATTTGCATTCAAGCAACAACGCCCATTATGGAGTGTTCAGAGAGAGAAAAATTACTCTTTCTCATCTTATCTCTGTTTCTCATGCACTGAGTGTTGATTTTGAAGAAGGATTCATTTACAGTATTAGGGAACCATTAAGGAGCCATATAAAAGCATCAAGAAGTACCATGTCATGGGATCTTTAATAATTCGATGCGGACAGAACACAGCAGACTTATTTTGACCTCTAGAGCTGCTTTTATATCTGTACATGGTAAATTATCACATTTTTACACAGCTCTTTTCCACCTTCAAGACACTCAAAGCACTTTACAACAAGGAAAGACACACACATTCACACACCAGTGTACAAAGACACTGGGGGAGAGGTGGACTAAGTGTCTTGCCCAAGGACAGGACATCAGCATTCATCTGTGGGAGCTGGAATCGCACCGCCAACCCGTGGGTCAGTGGGCAAACGCTCTCCCAACTGAGCAAGAGCATAAATAAGGACTAATCCAATACAAAGTCAGAAATACACATCGAAAACGCAATAACGTATAAGTAAATGAAGGAAAAGTGTCTTGCTCAAGAACAGGGCAGCAGAATGCATAGGTTGGAGCTGGGGTCAAAGTACCAATTTTTAAATAATTTTTAAACAGATAATGCTAGAGCTGGGCGGTATGACCAAAAATTGATATCACGTTATTTTTCAAAATTATAACGGTGTCACGGTATTTGATGGTATATATATTTTTTCCATGCATGACTAGGTGTTAACCCCATTTCCTAATAATTTAGAGAATAATTACTTAAATTTGACTTGGTAAAACATATCTGGGTCCAGAGCTTTAATCATCTCCTTGAAGCTCCTTTTTCAACAGGACTAAGTGGTTCTATGTCTTTGGCGAAGTGGACAGTAAGTGTTGGTAATATCGTTCCACCGTTTGCTTTTCTTGTCGTAGGCGGTCCCCTTAGCAAACACGTCTTTGAGTGACGTCTGAGCGGCGTTTTGTGTTGCGGCGCCAACTTGAACGTTCTCTGCAGACGTGGAAGAGGATGGAGATCTCAGTTTTGTGCGTTCTTCATATTCCAGGGCGTGTTTGTGACAGAGGCGGTGAAGCAGATCGCTCGTGTCGCCTCCTGCGGCTACAACTTTAGCCCGACGACATTTACAGAATATGTTTGTTTGATCAGAATTTTTTTAAAGCCGAAGTTCTTCCACACGACTGACACGGCTCCTCTTTTCAGTATAAGTTCCTCTGTGTCTGCAACATGTTCTCCGTCCAAGTTTTTCACCGCTCAACACACACTGTAGCCCTGTCCCAGTTCGAGGGTTATTGATCCGTGTGCGTAATCTGCGTGATGCGTGTTGTTAGCATTAGCATTAGCAGCGTGTCTCGGTTGCTGGGCGGCAGGAGCGGCTCCGTGGGCTGGACCTGTCCCATTTCGGCAACGGCCTTGCGGTCTGCGAAGGCTAGTTTGAGGGCTGCAGCTTTTGCAGCCTTCAGAACGGCCGAAAAAGTGGCCTTCGGAGGCGGCAGCCCTCGAAATGGGACACAACCTTTTTGTACGCACACACTCACCGGTACTGTGGTGTAAAAAACAAAACAAAAAAAACCACCGGTATTCGGTATGAACAGGTATACCGACCAGCCCTAGATAATGCAATTCACAATTTAATTAAAAAAGAACACAGTTTGTCTGTAGAATCCGTTTAAATCTCGACTTTACACACGTCTACAGACTTGTTTTGTCTGGTTCTGAGCATTTAAAACAGCTATAATTAATTAAATGCTTTAATTGGAGGGAATACATCTTTGACATTTGTAAATCTGTTGAATAACTTATCTTGAAAAGAACAAAGTGTGGTTTTATACGAAGCCAGATGCAGGTGAGCGGTATCACTGTCACACTGGAGAACACGCAGAGATCGCTGAAGGTTTGTAGCAGTTGTGAGTCAAACTGGAACACATTGTTAAGTGTTTGTTGACATTTGTTGGTATTACATTTCAGTCTCATATTTATCAAGGAGCCATTAGCGGCGTGCATCTGCGTGCTGTTCCCAGTTGTAACAGTCGAGTCGCTGAACATCTGCATCAGAATGAAATAATTAACAAGCCCCATTAACGAACGTTTGTGAGCTCAAACAAGGCATTCAGTGCCATTAAAGATATGAAAAATAATGTGGTTTAAGTGGAGCGCAACATAAAGGGGGAGTATTATCCCATTTTATACATTCAAACTCAAGCTCAGTTTTAATTGGTATCCTCATTAAAGGTCATATATTATTTAAAATGAACTCTCGTGAGCTTTAAGCCATGTTATAATGTTATTACCTCCTCAAAAACACACCTGGAGTTGTGTTTTGTTTCATTCACGTTTGAGTAACTCTTTATTATTAGTCTGTCTACATCAGGGGTGCTCAATGCGTCGATCACGATCGACCGGTAGCTCAGGGGCAAAGTGTCAGTCGATCGTAAGGGTTTAATGCTCAATTCTGATTTTTTTTGTGAAATCCGATTTTTTGCACATGCAAAAAAGACACGGAGGACACGACGAGGTCACACGCAGCGAGCATGCTCAATGTTTACGGAAGTCACCGCAAGTCAAGTTGCAGTAGTACTTGAGGCATGAAAATCCCTCACCTTAAGGCGAAATTCGCTGATACGTTCGGGATATGTCCCTTTCTCCAGAGCTCCGGATAATTAAAGTCTGTGGATATACAGCGCGATACACGTGGATACACAAACTATCGACAACATGGCAAACTGTTACTACGAAGCTGACCACGTTCTTATGGGGTGAGTCATATTATCGTATTATTTCTGCATCAAAGGGACAGATTAGCTGACAGCAGGGGCTCGGGACTAAGCCAGGACTAAACTGGGACTAAATCAGATCTAAACAGGAGGGGGGGTTAGGGTTAGGGAGTAATATGAGCCATTCAAAGTCCTCTCTGTTTTACTCACGCTTACAAAAAGACGTTTGGAAACCTGCGACGAGACTTCCGGTGTCGTTCCCGACACTGGGCTCGCCGACCGACTGCGATAAAACCCACTGAAGTAAACGTCATCAGCGGTAAAAAGAAGACATACGTATGTGCCATTTGGTGCCCTCGTCTCTTCTAATCGTGTGCTCGGAGTTGTGTCAGTGGGAAAATTATAAAAACTGAAGTACGGTTGGAATTGTTGATTAGCCGAACATAACGGAATGCTACAATGACGTGTAGATGAAGAAAACTGGGCCATTTTTGAATTTTTCCTACATTTTGTCAGACTTACCACCACGAAAAGGCCCCATCGGAAGTCGTCATCATGTCTCCAAACTAGTGCTGTCAGGCGATTTAAAAAAATAATCTAAATAATTAACAGGATTTGTAATTAATTAATCTAATTAATCACATTTTAAGAGTGTGAGAGAGATTGAGAGAGAGAGGGATTGTGAGTGAGTGAGCGATCAAGCGAGCAAACGAACAAACCCACTTTGCAACTGAATTTGTTAGTTTTCAAGTGGTCGCTTTGCACAATCATTTCCCAAATTCTGCGAGCGTGGTTTGGTGGTTTGTTGGTTTGTTGAGTTGTTGGGTTGTTGGGTTGGTGGTTTGGTGGTTTGGTGGTTTGCTGGTTTGCTGGTTTGGTGGTTTGGTGGATTGGTGGTTTGGTGGTTTGGTGGTTTGGTGGTTTGGTGGATTGGTGGATTGGTGGATTGGTGGATTGGTGGATTGGTGGTTTGGTGGTTTGTTGGTTTGTTGGTTTGTTGAAGTGCGCTCACGCTCGCTCTATCACCGGTAACGATGGAACTTGTCCGGACGTGTTTATCGTTCAAATGATCCGTCAGGCTGGAGCAGCTTCGGTGATCGGAAAATTCTTTTTGACAAAAGCTCCAAATCACGGCGTTCTTGTTGATCGTCCTGTCTTAGTTCTTTTTATAAATAAAGTTTCCGTTCAAAGGCCCTGGCAGTGATTTGCTCGCCGCTCGTCAAATTTAAAATGCACGCGCATTGAATTACCACTCATAATTAATTGCGTTAATTTTTATAACACATTAATTTGCAGTGTAATTAATTAATCAAATTAACACGTTAAACTGACAGCCCTATTCCAAACGTCTTCCTGGTTCTGGTTTGTGACGTAAGCGTGAAAAGAGCCTATTACAGCACCAGTCGGCTCAGTGCCGTGCCTAATCCCTCTCCTTGAATATAAACTTCATGTTATCCGAAGATGTGCGTAGATCTGGGCGATAAGCAAATCCTGTTGTCTTCTTCTTCTCAGTCAGTGTCTTATCGATGCACTGGACGAGAACCGGAGTCTAAACCCTCTTTCTTCTGCTTCTCCGGGAAGATTAGCACTTAGTTTAGCGGCGCGAGAGGTCCAGAGGTTAGAGTGGCTCAGCTGTGGAGCTCCAGATAAAAACTAAAAGGTGACGAGGAGAGGAGCAGTGTTTCACAGAGAGAGAAATAAATCGAAGATCTGAAGAGGTGGGCTCTACTTGAGTAACTTTTTGATAAAACTGCACTTCTCTGAGTAATATTCGGATCCTGTGTAAGCTCATTTCCTTCATCAGATTTTTTACCTCTGAAAAAAAACATCTGAATTGTTTTTATTCTGAATTTCCATTTATAAAGTATATATTTTATACATTTAAAATTCACCTTTTCAAATTTCAGCATATACATTTTCAAGCGCTCAAATTCAGCAGTCAAAATGGGCTCTACTTAACCTGGGAAATCCCAGGCTGCTTTCGTTCGTTCCGATCTGAAAGACAGCCTGGCAACTAGGCTAAGCGAGCTCTCCTGATTTTGGGAGCCAATCAGAGAGCGGGGAGGGGTGGAAAGACGGTGACGCGTACTACGCAACAAACGGAAACTTGTAGTTTGAACTGACAACTGACATGATTGGCTATGGGCTACGTATACGCCAAAAGATAGACATTCGTAACGCCCAATAAACGGCCGTTGGCGATCGTAAACCACACCTCCGCTACGAGATATTTAGAAGGTGGCTCCCAGACCATATGTGACTTGTGATGTGGTCTGTCGTAAACCAGGCAAGGCTCTACTCACATTTACGTCACAAAAATCGTAAGACGTTTGGAAACATGCGGACAACGACTTCCTTTGGGCTTTGTTGGCGATCGAAAACTGAGAAAATGTCCTGGTTTTCTTCATCTAGATGTCATTGTATTCTTTCTTCTTTCCTTTTATAAATTGCCTATTAATTTGCGTATTATAATTTGTCTAACTTAATAAAAAAATTAAAAATGTCATTGTAGCGTCCCGTTATGTTTGGCAGATCAACAGGAAACAAGCCAGCTGTCCGCACTGCAAATTTCTCTGATCTGGCCAAGATTTTAAAAAGTGATTTCAGATTTATTAGCTGAATTGGTTGTATAATCATAAAATTATCTTAAAATTATCTACTTACTAGTTCTGATTTGGTTGTATAATCTTAAAAATTGTCACGTATATTTCTTCTATGAACCAACTAGTCAGAAAATCTTAAATTTAGATCAATAGATGTTTAAATTCTGAATTTCCATTTAGAAAGTATATATTTTGTGTTTAAATATTCACCTTTTCAAATTTCGGAACCTATATTTTCAAGCCCTCAAATGCAGCAGTCAAAATGGGTTCTACTCACATTTATAAAATCGTAAGACGTTTGGAAACATGTGGACGACGACTTCCTTTGGGCTTTGTTGGCGATCGAAAACTGCCTATTAATTTGCGTATTATAATTTGTCTAACTTAATAAATTTAAAAAAAAAATATCATTGTAGCGTCCCATTATGTTTGGCAGATCAACAGAAACAAGCCAGCTGTCCGCACTGCAAATTTCTCTGATCTGGCCAAGATTTTAGGCAATAAATGTTTAAAAGAAGCTACAATTTACCATAGTTTTTGTTTTTAGATTCAGCGATACAGATTTGTTTGATACTCAAGTGTGTTTATCTAAAACTTAACATCCATAAACTTATTACCAGCCCATGAAACTTACCAGAGTCTGCTTAATTCTAGTCTCGAGGGAGTTTATTTTAAGATAATTTGTCAAGTAAAATGATCTTGCTGCATGGACAGATAAATTAATTACTTTTAAGTCATTTTCTAATAGATATAAGTGTTAATATCTTAAATTTGGCCAAGCTTATTTGCCGTGTATAAGTGACACGGAAAGTGCGATTAAGAGTCCCGTTCCCCGTGGAAGACTTTGGCAGGTTGTGAAGACCACTGCTGCTGAAATGATCTTCCATATGGTTCATTCCACGAAATCGGTGCCCCAAGAAATTAAAATCCATAAAAAAGTGTATTAAAGAAGACTTTGAAATGTAAATTATACCGTACACTTATTTGGACTGTACTTTGCTACATTCAAACATTTTAAACCAGACACCCTTTGCTTTGTTTCCAGCGCTGCAAAGTACAGTCCAAATAAGTGTACAGTATAATTTATAATTAAAAGTCTACTTTAATACACATTTTTTGGATTTTAATTTCTTTGGGACGCAAAATGCACCGATTTCGTGGAATGAACCATATGGAAGATAATTTCAGCAGCAGCCACCCTTTGCTTTGTTTCCACCACTGCAAACCCTAGCCCTTCTCCCAGTGAGCTTCTGTAGTAGTAGTAGCTCTAATAGTAGTAGTAGCAGTAGTAGTAGTAATAACAATAGTAGTAGTAGTAGCAGTAGTATAAGAAGCAGTAGTAGCAGTAGCAGCAGTAGTAGTAGTAGTACAGTGTAGCTGTAGTAGTAGTAGTAGAAGTAGCAGCAGTAGTAGTAGTACAGTGTAGCTGTAGTAGCAGTAGTAGTAGCAGCAGTAGCAGTAATAGCAGTAGTAGTAGCACTTGTAGTAGTAGTAGTAGTAATAGCAGCAGTAGCAGTAGTAGCAGCAGTAGTAGTAGTAGTAGTAGTAGTAGTAATAGTACAGTGTAGCTGTAGTAGTAGTAGCAATAGTAGCAGTAGCAGTAGTAGCAGTAGTAGTAGTAGTAGTAGTAGTAGCAGTAGCAATAGTAGTAGTAGCAGTAGTAGTAGCAGCAGTAGTAGTAGTACAGTGTAGCTGTAGTAGCAGTAGTAGTAGTAGCAGCAGCAGCAGTAGCAGTAATAGCAGTATTAGTAGCACTTGTAGTAGTAGTAGTAGTAATAGCAGCAGTAGCAGTAGTAGCAGCAGTAGTAGTAGTAGCAGCAGTAACAGTAGTAGTAGTACAGTGTAGCTGTAGTAGTAGTAGCAGTAGTAGCAGTAGCAGTAGCAGTAGTAGTAGTAGTAGCAGCAGCAGCAGCAATAGTAGTAGTAGCAGTAGTAGTAGTAGTAGTAGTAGCAGTAGCAATAGTAGTAGTAGCAGTAGTAGTAGTAGTAGCAGTAGCAATAGTAGTAGTAGCAGTAGTAGTAGTAGTAGTAGCAATAGTAGTAGTAGCAGTAGTAGTAGTAGTAGTAGTAGCAGTAGCAATAGTAGTAGTAGCAGTAGTAGTAGTAGTAGTAGCAGTAGTAGTAGTAGTAGCAGTAGCAATAGTAGTAGTAGCAGTAGTAGTAGTAGTAGCAGTAGTAGTAGTAGTAGTATGTTTCCAGCGCTGCTAACCCTCCACCTTCTCCCAGTAGTTTCAGGATGAACTCTCCTGAAATGGTTTCCACTTCACAGCTGTGCCTCAGGGTCAAAAGAAATGACTAAAGTGTAAATCAGGGTTCAAAGCAAAGGGTGGATATTTTTTCTTAAATTGAGAAATATTCTGAGTTATTCTGACATTAGTTTTGCTCTGAAGTTCACTAATGCTCGTCGTTCGCCTTTACGATTTCGTCTTTCTTCCCATGATCGTCGTGGATAAATTCCTCATGAAGAACGTTTCTCCCTTGTGGACCTTGTTGGTTGAAGATTTGGTGATGGGGCAGATTTATGAAGCTGGACATTTCCACAGACATTTTGCCAGAGGAAACCATTAACCAGAAGTTCCAGCCGTTGTGAAAAAGCTCTATTAATTTAACCGTGATAACCGGGACACCGCATTTCCATATCGTCCCATGCCTAATTCAGATGCACTTTATTCTCAGTATTTGCCCTGTCTGTGTGTTCTACTGACCTCTGGAGCCATCTCCTGAATGAAGTGGATGGTGTAGTCGATGTTGAAGCGGATGACTCGACACAGCGGGATCTGTGAAGGACCAGACTCATTAGTGCCGTGTGCAGGTTTTCAGGAAACTCATTAAACCAAGCTCTGGAGTTACACAGGTATTTATAGAAACAAGAAGAAACCAGGAAATCATCAAGGACACGTGTTTGTCTGCGTGTGTAAAAGGCCAAGAAGGATCTCTAATTTATACGACAAAAATAACTACACAAGGAGAGGGATTCTGTGAAGGTATTAGACAATTCACTTCTGAATACGATTTAGAAAAAGAGAAAACGCTCATTAATAGTGCCATAATAATATTCTTGCAGTACAGTGTAGTATTCGAATATAAATGGTTTAATTTGGTTAAACTGCCACAATAAAAATGAGACTAAGGCTATAATTTAATTACGAATGAATTAATCAGCATTTATATTGCACCAGTGTTTCCCATATTGAGGATCCGGGGGGGTGGCGTGTGTGAGCGAGAGTGACAGAATCGTGTTGAGAAAAAAAAAGAGGCAGAATGAATTTGTGACTCTCAGTTTTCATTCTGTGGCGCTGCTCCACAGATCGGTCTCTGTATGGGAAACACTGAGCGACTTTCAAGACACCCAAAGCCTTTACAGTTCATTCTTCACTCCACACTGGGTGGTGGTAAACTATTATTGTAGCCACAGCTGCCCTAGGGCAGACTGACCGAGGCAAGGCTGCTAATCTGCGCCATGGACCCCTCCGACCATCACCAACACACACAACCTGGAATTCCCAGTGTCTCCAAACACTAACCAGGCCCTGCTGAGCCTCCCAGCTTTAACACATTATAATGTGTGTGTGTTTGTTTGTATTGTGTGTGTGTTTGTATTTGTGTGTTTGTATTATATGTGTGTTTGTACTGTGTGTATTGTCTGTGTGTTTATATTTGTGTGATTGTATTGTGTGTGTGTGTGTGTTTGTATTTGTGTGTTTGTATTGTGTGTGTTTTTGTGTGTTTGTATTGTGTGTGTTTGTATTTGTGTGTTTGTATTGTGTGCGTCTGCTTGTTTGTATTTGTATTGTGTGTTTGTATTGTGTGTGTTTGTATTGTGTGTTTTTGTCTGTTTGTTATTGTGTGTTTGTATTGTGTGTGTGTGTTTGTATTTGCGTGTTTGTATTGTCTGTGTGTTTATATTTGTGTGATTGTATTGTGTGTGTGTGTTTGTATTTGTGTGTTTGTATTGTGTGTGTTTTTGTGTGTTTGTATTTGTGTGTTTGTACTGTGTGCGTGTGCTTGTTTGTATTTGTATTTTGTGTGTGTGTTTGTATTTGTGTGTTTGTATTGTGTGTTTTTGTCTGTTTGTATTTGTGTGTTTGTATTGTGTGTGTGTGTGTTTGTATTTGCATGTTTGTATTGTGTGTGTGTTTATTTGTATTTGCGTGTTTGTATTGTGTGTGTGTTTGTATTTGTGTGTTTGTATTGTGTGTGTGTGTTTGTATTTGCATGTTTGTATTGTGTGTGTGTGTGTTTATTTGTATTTGCGTGTTTGTATTGTCTGTGTGTTTATATTTGTGTGATTGTATTGTGTGTGTGTGTTTGTATTTGTGTGTTTGTATTGTGTGTGTTTTTGTGTGTTTGTATTTGTGTGTTTGTACTGTGTGTGTGTGTTTGTATTTGTATGTTTGTGTGTGTGTGTGTTTGTATTTGTGTGTTTGTATTGTGTGTTTTTGTCTGTTTGTATTGTGTATTTGTATTGTGTGTGTGTGTGTGTTTGTATTTGCATGTTTGTATTGTGTGTGTGTGTGTTTATTTGTATTTGCGTGTTTGTATTGTGTGTGTGTGTTTGTATGTGTGTGTTTGTATTTGTGTGTTTGTATTGTGTGTGTGTTTGCATTTGTATTGTGTGTATGTATTGTGTGTGTGTGTTTGTATTTGTGTGTTTGTATTGTGTGTGTGTTTGTATTTGCATGTTTGTATTGTGTGTGTGTGTTTGTATTGTGTGTGTGTGTGTGTGTTTATTTGTATTTGCGTGTTTGTATTGTGTGTGTGTTTATTTGTATTTGTGTGTTTGTATTGTGTGTGTGTTTGTATTTGTGTTTGTATTGTGTGTTGCCTTTTTAGACGATGAACCTGGGAGCTGCACTCGCGTTAGCCTGGCGCAGCGGCTAACTAGCAAGAGGCTAACATTGTGTGTGTGTGTTTGTATTTGCGTGTTTGTATTGTGTGTGTGTGTGTTTGTATTGTGTGTGTT
>JAVJIX010000259.1:615000-672500 GCA_036785185.1 Paratrypauchen microcephalus
GAGCTAGCCAATAGTAGAGGGTGGGGGCGTGGCCAAACGCTCCGCTCTCCGCTGTCAGCCCGCAGCTGATCCATTTCCTTGTTTTTGCACGGGGGGAGAGATTTGAAGCGTTCCATTGAAAAATAAACACATTTCCACATAAAATAAAATTAATCCACTGTTGTTCAAAGGTCCAGAGGCTCAGATAAAGGACTTCCGAGCCTAGAAACACTCGGACGTGCCTCCAGGCAAATAAAAAAACGCATTTCACATTGCCTAGCGCATTCGCAGTCCAAACTCTCTGGACGTGATTTACAGAGACGCTGAGTACAGACAGACGGGGGTGGAACTGCATTTGCATTTCTTTTTTCGATCTGACGTCAATAAGGTGCCTTGTTCAAACTCGCCCGTTTGAGCTCCGATTTTTTGTAACACAGAAAAGGATTGCAAATGCTCAGTTTAGACATTTCGCAACTTTTAACCATGGAGGGGGGGGGGCTAAACAGGGTAGGGGAGCTCACGTTAACGTTCAAAAACCTCATAAAGTGAAAATTTCATGCCATGGGACCTTTAAAACAAGTCGCAAATCTAACGGCAATTCGCAATGTTTGTTAGAAAAATCTCAATTCAATATTTTTCACAAATTGTTCAGCCCTAACGGAGAACAGGTGAAATCCTCCAGCTGCAATAGTATGGAGATAGGTTAGTGTCTTTATTGTTAAAGGGATAGTGCCCAGTTCTGCTCCAGTTCCGTAGCTCATGAATGTGTTTCCGGTAAGTTAGCGGGGACATTTAATAAAGCTTGTTTTTCTTCTCCAAACAACATTTGTATAAAAAGTGATATATTTGCGTCACTAATAGTTGTCCGCGAAAAATTCAGCAGCCTAATTCGCATTGGTGCTATTTTCTCTCGAGTTGTATCACTGCGCGCCTATTACTTATTATTAGCCTGTTCACTTGTAAGCTGATGTTTACAAGTGAACAGGCTAATAATAAGTAATAGGCGCGCAGTGATACGACTCAAGAGAAAATAGCACCATGCGAATTAGGCTGTTTGTGATGCAAATATACCACTTTTTGGAGAAATGTTGTTTTGAGAAGCGTGAAGAGTCCCTCAGTCGTCCAGGTAGAATCCATGATAAAAGAAGAAATTCAATTTGTCAACTGGACAAAGTTTGTTTGGTCGAAAACGTTGTTGATTATGGGCCATGGAACATCTAAACATCCATTTGGATCAGTTTTGCCAAATGTGTTTTAATAAAAGAATGAAAGGGAGAGAAAGAGAGAAATACAAAGAGTAAGAGAAAGAGAGGTAGAGGGGTTAGAGAAAGAGGAGAGTGAGCAGAAATATGAAAGACAAGAGCGAGGAAGAGGTGGACAAAAGAGGGAGGGAGAAAATGAGAAAGAAAAGAATAGAGAAAGGGATAGTACAGAAAAGAGAGAAAAAGAGTAGAGGGAAAATAAAGAGTAAAACCCGCAGAGGGGGTGTCATCTGAAGCTCGAGAGACAGAACAAAAAGTGGGGTGAAAATACAGAACTTCTGTGTTTATTTTTAGAACCGTTTGTAACTTTACTGTGCTCCATTTTCCAAAGGCTCAGAGGAGAAGAGACGGGACCGCTGGTTTTAAGGGCACGCCTACGGATAGACCTGGTCTAGACCTGGTTTAGACCTGGTTTAGACCTGGTGTAGACCTGGTTTAGACCTGATTAAGTCCCTGGTTATGTCCCTGGTTTAAACCTGGTTTAAACCTGGTTTAGACCTGGTTTAGCCCCTGGTCAAGTCACTGGTTTAGTCCCCGTAAAGTCCTGGTTTAGCCCTTGGATTAGTCCTGGTTTAGTCCTGGTAAAGTCCCTGGATTAGTCCTTGTAAAATCCTAGTTTATACCTGGTTTTAGGCCTGGTTTAGTCCTGGTAAAGTCCCTGGTTTAGTCCTTGAAAAATCCTAGTTTAGACCTGGTTTAGCTCCTGGTTTAGTTGTTGGTTTATACCTGGTAAAGTCCCTGGTTTAGTCCTTGTAAAATCCTAGTTTAGACCTGGTTTTAGACCTGGTTTAGTCCTGGTCAAGTCACTGGTTTAGTCCCGGTAAAGTCCTGGTTTAGCCCTTGGATTAGTCCTGGTTTTGACCTGGTTTTAGACCTGGTTTAGCCCCTGGTTAAGCCCTGGTTTAGTCCTGGTAAAGTCCCTGGTTTAGTCCTTGTAAAATCCTAGTTTAGACCTGGTATTAGACCTGGTTTAGTCCTGGTAAAGTCCCTGGTTTAGTCCTTGTAAAATCCTAGTTTAGACCCGGTTCAGCTCCTGGTTTAGACCTGGTTTAGTTGTTGGTTTAGCCCCTGGTCAAGTCACTGGTTTAGTCCCGGTAAAGTCCTGGTTTAGCCCTTGGATTAGTCCTGGTTTTAGACCTGGTTTTAGACCTGGTTTAGCCCCTGGTTAAGCCCTGGTTTAGTCCTGGTAAAGTCCATGGTTTAGTCCTTGTAAAATCCTAGTTTAGACCTGGTTTAGCTCCTTAGGCTTAGGCTTAAGCCTTTATTGGTCTCACACACAATGACACACAGTGACACACGGGAGAAATTTGACTTCTGCATTTGACCCATCCTTTTCAGGAGCAGTGAGCAGCCATCTTTTTTCGGCGCCCGGGGGGCAGTACCGTGAAGGGTCTTGCCCAAGGACCCACACTGGTTAGCTCATTGCCCGGGGGGGATTTGAACCCACAACCCCCAGGGGGGAAAGTCCATGACTTACCAGTTGAGCTAACCAGCCAGCAGCTCCTGGTTTAGACCTGGACATTATTGCTTTTTCTGGAATGTTCCACAGTATGGCATTAAACCAATCTTCATGGAGACCAAACCAGACCAGAAGTTACAGGTCAGATCTGTGGAGAGGCGACCCCACTCACAGTCAGAATGCCCGTTTTTCTAGGCATTTCTGAGCCGTAAAACCCCCTATAATTAAATAAATCTAAAGTAGAGCTGTTTAATGTGATACTGCGGAACATTTCAGACGGATCAATACCACCTCCACACCTCTGACAGTGTGTACTTTGTGAATATTTTACCGAGCTTCTACTTTAAACAATTCATCTACTGACGACTGACAACAAGGTGAAGGCAGGTGTGCGAGCAGACGGGAATCAATAAATGAGTAGAATATGAAATATAAACGCAGATATGGCAGTGGAAATGGGGTGTACAGTGGCTTTGGCCGGAGCTGTCGGAAAACTCGTCTATTCTGTGGTGTAATATTGATGAGCAGGCCCTATAGGATCCCGCTGCCGAGAGACAAGAGGCTTACGTTAGTGAGCGGGGTGTGGGAGAAGAGGGAGAAGCCTTCAAACAGGTACTCGTGATCGTCGTACTCGATCACCGTCGGCCGGTCCGTCTGAAAAACAACACAAGGATAATTATTAACGTTATATTATTAAAGTTATATTACACTTATGTTAAAGGTCCTGTATCACGCAAAATGGACTCTGCTGAGCTTTGAGTGATGGTACAATATGTAGGGCTGTCAGTTTAAAGCGTTAATTAGGTTAATTGATTACACTGCAAATTAACGCGTTATGAAAATTAACGCAATTATGAATGGCAATTCAATTCCCTCTCTCCCTCAATCTCTCTCTCCCCCTCTTTCTCTCTCCCTCTCGCTCAATCTCTCTCTCCCCCTCTCTCAATCTCTCTCTTCCTATCTCTCAATCTATCTCTCTCATCCCTCCCTCTCAATCTCTCTCTCTCTCCCTCTTTCTCTCTCCCTCAATCTCTCTCTCCCTCTTTCTCTCTCCCTCTCGCTCAATCTCTCTCTCCCCCTCTCTCAATCTCTCTCTTCCTATCTCTCAATCTATCTCTCTCTCTCATCCCTCCCTCTCAATCTCTCTCTCCCTCTTTCTCTCTCCCTCAATCTCTCTCTCTCCCTCTCTCAATCTCTCCCTCTCTATCTCTCTCCCCCTCTCTCAATCTCTCTCTCTTCCTATCTCTCTCTCTCTCTCCATCCCTCCCTCTCAATCTCTCTCTCAATCTCTCTCCTTCTCTCAATCTCTCTCTCTCTCCCCCTCTCTCTCAATCACTCAATCTCCCTCTCCCCCTCTCAATCTCTCTCCCTCTCTCAATCTCTCTCTCCCTCTCTCAATCTCTCTCTCTCTCCCCCTCTCTCAATCTCTCTCTCCCTCTCTCAATCTCTCTCTCTCCCCCTCTCTCCCCCTCTCTCAATCTCTCTCTCTCTCTCCCTCTCTCAATCTCTCTTTCTCACACTCTTAAAATGTGATTAATTAGATGTATTAATTACAAATCCTGTAATTAATTAGATTATTTTGTTTAATCGCCTGACAGCACTATTAATTACACATTAACATGTCCTGGTGGAAACGGTCACAGTCATTGATTAACGTGGGAAAAGTACGGGAATGTTTTGGTACCAGGAAGTTGGTGGGAGGAGACACGGTGATCCGGTAGTGGAACAGTTTTCCTGTGTTGTTGTTCATCGGACGACAAAGCTTCACAGGCTGAAAAAGAGAAAATATTTCTTTATATATTACAGTATGTTTAAGTCCCGGTTTAGTCCTGGTTTAGTCCCGGTTTAGTCCCGGTTTTAGTCCCGGTTTAGTCTCTGGTTTAGTCCCGGTTTTAGTCCTGGTTTACTCCTGGTTTAGTTCCTGGTTTAGTGCAGCACTTGTGGAGTACTCCTTATCGGCAGTTGTCAGAGGCACTTTAATTAGTCCTGGTTTAGTTCTGATTTAGTCCTGGGTTTAGACCTAGTTTAGTCCCGGTTTAATCCCTGGTTTAGTCCCAGTTTAGTCCTGGTTTAGACCTAGTTTAGTCCCTGGTCTAGTCCCAGTTTAGTCCCTGATTTAGACTTGGTTTAGTCCCTAGTTTAGTCCCTGATTTAGTCCTGGTTTAGAGCTGGGTTTAGTCCCTGATTTAGACCTGGTTTAGTGCCTGGTTTAGTCCCTGGTTTAGTCCCAGTTTAGTCCTGGTTTAGACCTGATTTAGACCCGGTTTAGTCCTGGTTTAGAGCTGGGTTTAGTCCCGGTTTAGATGTTTATAAACCACATGTGGAGGGTAAAATGTGATGCTTGTTGCTCCTTTGAGCAGATCCAGACGTGTGAAAAAGCTCCTCTCCATAATCCAGGACCATCGACGAACTGTCAACACCTCAAAATAATGTGCTCCAGGCTGAGGAAGTCAAGAACCACGACAAAACCGACAGAAACAGAGAGGGGAGGAGAGAGGGGGAGAGAGGGGGAGAGAGAGGAGGAGAGAGAGAGGGGGGGGATATAGGGGGAGAGAGGAGGAGAGATGGGGGAGAGAGGGCGAGAGAGAGGGGGTGAGAGAGGGGGAGAGAGGAGGAGAGAGAGAGGGAGAGAGGAGAGAGAGGGGGAGAGAGGTGGAGAGATAGGGGGAGAGAGAGGGAGAGAGGGGGTGAGAGAGGGGGAGAGAGGAGGAGAGAGAGAGAGAGAGAGAGAGAGAGAGAGAGGAGGAGAGATGGGGAGAGAGGGCGAGAGAGAGGGGGTGAGAGAGGGGGAGAGAGGAGAGAGAGAGGGAGAGAGGAGAGAGAGGGGGAGAAAGAGGGGGAGAGAGGTGGAGAGATAGGGGGAGAGAGAGAGGGAGAGAGGAAAGAGAGGGGGAGAAACTGGGGGAGAGAGGGGGAGAGAGAGGGGGAGAGAGGAGAAGAAGAGGAGGGAAAGAGAGGAGAGAGGAGGTAAAAAAAGGGGTAAAGAGAGGGGTAGAGAGAGGAGGAGGAGAGGAGGAGGAGAGGTCCTCGGTCTGAAGGTTCTGTTGTGGTTTATGGACGTCTCACCTCCTCTCCGGGGTAAATGCTGTGGCGGATCCCAGTGCGTCTGGCCTTGGCACTGCACTTACACAAGGGCCCGTCGTTCATCTGCACACAACACAACAAAACACAATACAACACAACACGAGACAAAAAACACAACAGAAATACATAAGAGGTCATGGAATCTGAACACATACAAGACAAGATCAGGTTCAGTCCTGGTTCAGTCTTGGTTCAGTCCTGGTTTTTGCCTGGTTTTAGTTCTTGGTTTAATCCTTGGTATAGTCCAGGTTTAGCTATTGGTATAGTCATGATTTTAGTCCAGGTTTAAGTCCAGGTTTAGTTCTTGGTTTATTCCTTGGTTTAGTCCTGGTTTTAGCCTTGTTTAGACCTGGTATAGTTTATATTTAGTCTGAAGTAGACCTGGTATAGACCTGGTATAGACCTGGTATAGACCTGGTATAGACCTGGTATAGACCTGGTATAGACCTGATATAGACCTGATATAGACCTGGTATAGACCTGGTTTAGAGCTGGTTTAGAGCTAGTTTAGAACTGGTTAGACCCCTTCCCCCCTTCACTCCCACCCCAACCCCACCTTGGACCCATTCCAGTCTGCATACCGGGCCAACCGCTCCACTGAGGATGCAATCTGCTCTGCTCTTCACCCAGCCCTCACCCACCTGGACAATAAGGACTAATATGTGAGAATGCTGTTCATAGATTTCAGTTCAGCATTCAACACCATAATCCCACAGCAGCTCAGTACCAAACTGGACCACCTGGGGCTTCAGACCTCACCGTGTAATTGGCTGCTGGACTTCCTCAGTGAGGCCACAGGCAGTGCGGGTTGGCAGAAACACCTCGAGCTGCATTAGACTGAGCACAGGGCTGTGTGCTCAGTCCGATGCTCTTCACTCTGCTGACCCACGACTGCGCACCGACCTTCAGCACCAATCACATTGTGAAGTTTGCGGACGATACGACTGTGGTGGGTCTCATCTCTAATAACGATGAGACAAACTACAGGAGTGAGGTGAGCCTTCTGACCAAGTGGTGCAGCGATAACAATCTCCTTCTGAATGTTGAAAAGACCAAGGAGATTGTTATTGACTTCCGGAGAGGCCACACCCGGCACCCCCCACTGTCCATCAACGGTGCTGCTGTAGAGAGGGTGAGGAGCCCTGTTGCACATTTACTACTGGAATTTTACTACTGTTGTACTGTTGTTTACTACTGTTGTTTACCACTGTTGCACTGGAATTCCTACTGTTGCACATTTATTTTTATCTTAACTTCAATGCACATTCTATTGCACATTACCATTTCACCTCTGCATCTTCCATTGCACATTTTTGATGCACACTGCACATTTTAGTTCATAGTTTGCTTTACTGTCGAAAAACCATATGAGGGTCATTCACAAAGTTCTAAGACAAATTTAAAAACAACTATTTTTGAAAGTAACAAAGTCAAGTCAAGTCAATACAATTGTGCAAGTGATGTTTCCACTGAAAAATTCCTTCTAGATAGAATTCTGGAGCTTGTCTAGTCAACCAGGTCACAACCTCCCTTTTCGCTTCAAGTATGGACTGAAATCTTGTTCCTTTAAAATGTTCCTTCAACTTTGGAAATAGGAAAAAAAACACCCATAAACATTGTGCAAATCTTCAATAATTTCTTTAGGTTTCCATTGAAGTTTTGAAGTAAATTCGAATTTTCGTTTCCCGGTTAACCAAGCAGGATAATGATAGAGCGGCTAAGGGAGGGGCCAGGCGCATGTGCACACCGTCGACTCGGAGATACAGAGTGGAAAAGACGCAGTTACAATTAATGACAATTATTCACAACATGTAATGACAGAAAAACAATTGGACAGGTAACATACGGTGTATTTTTTTTTCTTTGGAGACAAATGGAAGGGTGGGGCAAGGGAGCAGATCAGAAATCAATGAAATTGATTGAAAACTGAAGTAGAGGCAGACATTCCTAAAAATAGACAACGTGTTTACTTAAAGGAATATTAACCTTTTTACAATCTGAATAAAACAAGTTGTTTTACTCACTCATAGCACTTTGGTGACATATGGAGCAGTTCTGTAGATGTTGTAGTTTAGCGATATCCGTTAACGTGAATGCTTGGCGCAGGCGATTGCAGTCACCAAATAACAAACTTCATCACTTTTCAAATTACAGAAGCTCAATGTCTTAGTCTACACTTTCGTTTGAGTCAAAAGTAGCCTCTAATCCGATATTTAGCCATAGTTTCCAGTAGATGACGAGGACAGTGCGCATGCGCGCATTTAGAGCTGAATTTGCTCTCAGCTCTCGGATACAGTCATAAAGAAGCAAAGGAATAAGAAGAAGAAAACATCTCCGCTTGAGAAAACCCGAAATGGTGTGAACATGCATTTATCCCGGTTGTGAAAACAAAATGACAGCTTGGACGAAGTTGAGTTTTCACAGGCTTCTTCGTCACAATCCGGAGTTATTGAAACTGTGGTTCGTTGATTTGAGAATGGACCCAGACATGAAAGGCAAAGCTGTAAGACGTTTGGACCATCGTGTTTGCAGTACCCACTTCAGTCAGGGCGATTTTTTACCAGCAAAGGAAAGGAAAGAAGGCCAGCGGATTCAGCGCACGATTCTGAGAAGTGATGCGAAACTGATGGCTTTTCTCTGGTGCGCTGCTCCTCAAACTGTCTCCGCTTCATTCTTTCTAATCCCTCCTCATCCGTATACTCAGGCTCAAAATGATAGGGACGGCCATCATACTCAATAAGTCCTCTTCAGCCTCAAATTCCGAATCTTCTGCCATGTATCGCTCGCAACAGAAAAGTTCAGTTATCTGCAAAACAGCTGTGACTGAGTGCATGCGCACTGTCCTCGTCATCTACTCGAAACTATGGCTAAATCTCGGATAAGAGGCCACTTTTGACTCAAACCAAAATGTAGACCAGGGGTGTCAAACATGCGGCCCGGGGGCCAGATCCGGCCCTCCAAGACCTTTAATCTGTCCCTCGGCTGATTTTCTATTAAAATATTTTAATTATATTTTAATTTTCTCTTAAAATATTGGTAATTTTCTGTGCCTCTTTTCTGCAGTTTAGCACAGCAGCGTCTCCGGCGCCTCTGTACGTGGCCCCTCCCACCAGAGCAGCACAAATGAAGACTCGCCTCTTTCCAAACGTTCTTAAAGGACCATCGTTTTGACTGTTGAGCGTGACACGCTCATCAGAAAATGTCAAAAATGAGAAAAGTGGACGCCGAGTGGAGGATTTTCCAAGAAAAATGGACTAATTCCTATTTGTTCACAGGGTTGAATGGAAAACCTGTATGTTTGTGTTGAAATTGCATTTTTCTTAAAGTTTCAAGTTGTTCATAATATAATATTTTGTAAAAGAAAGAGATCATCAAATAAGAAAGATTTCTGTAATAGATTTGTGTTTCTCTGCACAAATATTTGGACGTATTGTTATTTTTGGGGTATATTTGCCATGAGTTTTCTGATCCGGCCCCTTTGGAATCAAAGTAGGTTGGATACGGCCCTCGGGCCAAAATGAGTTTGACACTCCTGGTGTAGACTAAGACATTGAGCTTCTGTAATTTGAAAAGTGATGAAGTTTGTGTTATTTGGTGACTGCAATCACCTGCCCCGGGCACTCACGTTAACGGATATCGCTAAACTACAAAATCTACAGAACTGCTCCAAATGACACCAAAGTGCTATGGGTGTAGAGCTGCAACTATCGAGTATTTTTGGAATCGAGTACTCTGTCGATTATAACAGGAGAAGTTCAATTTGTCAACTGGACCAAGTTTGTTTGTCCAGTTGACAAATTGAACTTCTCCTGTTATCATGGATTCTACCTGGACGACTGAGGGACTTTTCACGCATACTCTGTCGATTATTTTTTCGAGTAATCGAGTACTCTAACGATTCATACTTTTAAAAAAAAAAATATTTTGAATTCTGAAATCAAAGCACACAAAATAAACACATTTTATTAACAGGTAGTGGTGACATACACATACCTGGTACAAATCTTGAGATCTGCTCCACACCCTCTGTCACATACATGAACACTGTAGTTGAACACTGTAGTTGAACACTGTAGTTGAACACTGTAGTTGAACACTGTAGTTGAACACTGTAAGCCCTAAACTGTAAATGCTTTGGTATATTTCCATTGTTCCTTGAAGGGATTTTTTTTATTTATTTGACTTAAACCTGAATTGAATTAGGTGCATATTTGAGTGATAAGAACACATGGAAAATAAATAATTATTAGCAATTTATTTTTAATACAAAATAATAAGATTAACAGAATAAAATAAATATCTGTCCTGTTTAACTTAAAACTGTATACAGTAAATTAATATAAAACAATACAAGGCAGAACGTGCCTGGACAGCACAAATGATGCATGTTCTATCTAATTATCTCTCTCTCTCCTCTCTCTCTCTCTCTCTCGCGAAACAGCTGCGCATGCTCGCGGCGCGTGTCCGAGGCTCCACGCGGGCTGCAGTCAGAAGCTTCGCGAAGTTTAATACGAAAGTTTAATACGGAACTCTTTCATTCCTGATTTTATAAATGTTTAAATTGTTTTTATGTAAATGGAAACAGTGATGCAGTCTATCCGAACAGCGCAGTAGTCTGACAATGCCGCGATGATGCATGAATTGAAATATAACGCGACGTGACAAAAATTAAACGAAGCCGAGGCAAATCATTTGCCTCGATTATTTTTTGTACTCGAGTTACTCGAGTTACTCGAGTAATCGTCACAGCCCTATATGGGTGAGTAAATCAACGTGTTTTATTACTGAAATAAGGTTCAGATTGTAAAAAATGTTAATATTCCTTTAATACATGTCAGTGTGTCCGAATAGTGTGCCAATATTTTTGTAGAGTGCCGTGATAACAAGCCACATCTGTGACCTTGGGAGTTTTCATGCAAGGAAGCAAAGTTAAAACACAGATAACCCGTCAGAGTCAGATTATCACAGGAGACAGATTAGTTACAGGGGCAATTAATTTAGCATAATGAAGTACATTTTAGAGACCCAGGTGAGCAAGCAATTTAGCTGGAACCCTGGTTCTACCAGACCCCCACATTCATATCACCCTGCAGAGTCAAAGACCTCAACAGTTCCTCTTGGTGCACAACAGTTCCTCTTGGTGCACAGACTGCGCTGTGTTGTTTCTACACAGTTCTGCATTGTTTCTACACAGTTCTGTCAGCATACTCGTGATGGTATCCAAACGTCGAGATATTTCCTTCGGTTGGAACCCTTCTAAATGGTCCTCAACCTGTACCACTTTCTGATGTAATCCTTTCACGAGATCCTCCACGGCTCCGCCGTGGTGCGAGATTACTGCAGACAGCTTGGGGGACTCCTTCCCTGCTACCAGCTTGCAAATTTTGCGAAAGATCATGAACAATCCCAGGCCAATCAACAGATGTACAGCTATCAGAAATCCGAATATGTAAATGCTCCCCACGTCCTCCAGGTACAGAGGTTCTAGACATATGACTTGCCACTTATAATTAGAGTCCATCGCATATCCAATAGCAAAAGTCCCATTGGGACACACCACTTCTCTCGCAGTGGTACTCCTCCGTGAAAAAAGTGTATCAATTGCACTGAGGGTCCAGTTTCGTATCACATCCATATTTTAGGACTTTGGAAAATCTGCTCCAAAAAGGAGAAAAATTACGAAAAACAAGAGAGGCACGCACACAACAGAGCAGGAGATAAGGAGGAAAGAGAGACACGTCTGCACTCTCTCACAGCTAGAACATTTTGGACAAATGTAAATTTATTCTAGATTTTGTCTTAGTGTTTTGTTTTGTTTCATCTTTATATATTTGAATACACTTTGATCTTGATCTTTCAAAGATCAAAGTCAGCTTTATTGTCAATTCTGCCATATGTGTTCAACAGTGAGTCAAAATTTTGTTTCTCTCTGGCCAAGTAGTGCAAAAAAGACAAAAGAAAAAAGACAGACAAAAATCTAAATCTAAAAACTAAAATCTAAGATCTAAAATCTGAAAACAGTGCAACAGAATAAATAAATACCCATTTACAGATGTCCAAAAAATGTGCAGTGTGGATCAAAAATGTGCAATGGAAGATACCGCAGTGAAATGGTAATGTGCAATAGATTGTGCATTGAAGTTAAGATAAAAATAAATGTGCAGCAGTAGAAATTCTAGTGCAACAACAGTAGTAAACAACAGTACAACAGTAGTAATTTCAGTAGTGGATGTGCAACAGTGCAACAGTCGTCCTTAGCAGCACTTTTTTTTTTTTTAAGTGTCTAGAGTGATATGTCTTTTTTATGGTGGAGTGGGCCCGGAGACTCCGGTACCTTCTCCCCGAGGGCAGGACGCTGAAGAGGCTGTGTGAGGGGTGGCTCGGGTCACCCACAATGCCGGACGCTCTGCGGGTGAGCCGGGTGTTAAAAATGTCTAGGAGGGAGGGGAGAGAGACACCAGCGATCCTCCCAGCTGCATTCACTATGTGCTGCAGGGCTTTCCTGTTCTGTTCACCTCCCGTACCACACAGTGATGCAGCTGGTCAGGACGCTCTCAGTGGCGCCTCGGTAGAAGGTGGTCATGATGGGTGGGGGGGCTCCAGCTCTCCTCAGTTTGTGGAGGAAATAGAGGCGCTTCTGAGCCCTCTTTGCCAGTGATGCAGTGTTCTCTCTCCAGGAGAGGTCCTCACTGATGTGCACCCCCAGGAATTTGGTGCTGCTCACCCTCTACAGCAGCACCATTTATGGACAGTGGGGGGTGCCGGATGGGGCCTCTCCGGAAGTCAATAACAATCTCCTTGGTCTTTTCAACTTTAAGAAGGAGATTGTTATCGCTGCACCACTGGGTCAGAAGGATCATCTCACTCCTGTAGTTTGTCTCATCGTTATTAGAGATGAGACCCACCACAGCTGTATCGTCCGCAAACTTCACAATGTGATTGGTGCTGAACGCTGGTGAGCAGTCGTGGGTCAGCAGAGTAAAGAGCATCGGACTGAGCACACAGCCCTGGGGGGTTCCTGTGCTCAGTCTAATGCAGCTCGAGGTGTTTGTGCCGACCCGCACTGCCTGTGGCCCCTCACTCAGGAAGTCAAGCAGCCAATTACACAGTGAGGTCTGAAGCCCCAGGTGGTCCAGGATGGGACAAGAGCAGAGAAAAGAAGAAACATCAAGACTCCATCCGTCTGTGTCTAAAAACTCAAAAACTGGGGATATGGATTTTTTGAGCCAATATGGAAATCTAATAAGTCCATCATAGTATTCCTTCTGTCCTGCCCTCCAACTCTGTTTAAACTATAAGGATTTTAGACTGTTCCCATGTCCATGTCCCTGTGTCCTCATCTGTCCCTGTGTCCTCCCCTGTCCCTGTGTCCTCCCCTGTCTCCTCAACTGTCCTGTGTCCTCACTTGTCCTGTCTCCTCACCTGTCCTGTCTCCTCACCTGTCCTGTGTTCTCACCTGTCCCTGTCTCCTCAACTGTCCCTGTGTCCTCACCTGTCCCTGTGTCCTCACCTGTCCTGTGTCCTCACCTGTCCTGTGTCCTCACTTGTCCTGTCTCCTCAACTGTCCTGTGTCCTCACCTGTCCCCGTCTCCTCACCTGTCCTGTGTTCTCACCTGTCCCTGCCTCCTCACCTGTCCTGTCTCCTCAACTGTCCCTATGTCCTCACCTGTTCCTGTCTCCTCACCTGTCCTGTGTTCTCACCTGTCCCTGCCTCCTCAACTGTCCTGTGTCCTCACCTGTCCCTGTGTCCTCACCTGTCCTGTCTCCTCACCTGTTCCTGTCCTGTCTCTGTCCCGTCTCCTCACCTGTCCCGCCTCCTCACCTGTCCCCGTCCCGTCTCCTCACCTGTCCAGGGTCGTTGTACCACAGCTCTTCGTGTAGTCGGTCTGGATGAGCTTTCTTCCTCTTGATTTCTGCGATGACGTCAAACACTTCAGAGTCTGAGGAGGAGGAGCAGGAGCTGCCCTCAGCGTCAGACTCACACTCAGACTCACTGCTGCTGCCCTCTGCAAGGAAGACAATTAGAAGTTATACTTTTTATGCATTTAATTACACAAAATTGACTCTCATGAGCTTTAAGACATGTCAAAATGCTGTTTCCTCCTCAAAAACAGACCTGGAGTTGTGTTTTGTTTCAATCACACATGCATTATTAGAATCCAAACATTTTATTTATTAACATCTCCAAACCTCAAAATGCTCCTTTCCACCGTGTGATGTCATCAAGTGGTAGTTTTCAAGTTAATAGCTAAGTTTTACCTTTAGTTCAGTAGAGATTAGCAATTTCATGGCTAAAATCACCAAAATGATTCTAATTTATGGGGTTTAAAAACACAGTGGAGCACTTCCTGTGTTACCACATGGCATCACAAAGTGGAACAGAGAGAAGAGCTCAGCCTAAATCTGCAGGGTTTGTGCATTAAACAAAGCTCCCAAATAGAACATGTTTAGCTCTGGTCCTGTCTTGTTGAAGTAGTAATGGCTCCATCTAGTGGACACTTTGTTATATACAAGCAGATGTTTAAAATGTTTGAACTCCATCCATCCATCCATCCATCCATTTTCTTCCGCTCATCCGGGGCCGGGTCACGGGGGCAACAGTCTAAGCAGGGACTCCCAGACTTCCTTCACCCCGGACACTTCCTCCAGCTCCTCCGGGGGGACCCCAAGGCGTTCCCAGGCCAGCCGGGAGACATAGTCCCTCCAGCGGGTCCTGGGTCTTCCCCGGGGCCTCCTTCTGGTGGGACATGCCCGGAACACCTCCCGAGGGAGGCGACCAGGAGGCATCCGGAACAGATGCCCGAGCCACCTCAGCTGGCTCCTCTCAACATGGAGAAGCAGAATCTAAGGATTTTAGACTGTTGCCATGTCCCTGTGTCCTCACCTGTCCGTGTGTCCTCATCTGTCCCTGTGTCCTCGCCTGTCCCTGTGTCCTCACCTGTCCTGTGTCCTCACCTGTCCCTGTGTCCTCACCTGTCCTGTGTCCTCAACTGTCCCTGCCTCCTCAACTGTCCCTGCCTCCTCACCTGTCCTGTCTCCTCACCTGTCCCTGTCTCCTCACCTGTCCTGTGTTCTCTCCTGCTCCGGTCATACAGGGACCGAACAGCCCTTATCAAAGGGCCCCAAACCCCGTACTCCCAGAGCACTCTCCACAGGACCCCACGAGGGACACAGTCGAATGCCTTCTCCAGATCCACAAAGCACATGTGGACTGGTTGGGCAAACTCCCATGCACCCTCGAGCACCCGATGGAGAGTATAGAGCTAGTCCAGTGTTCCCTGGCCGGGACAAAAACCACACTGCTCCTCCTGAATCCGAGGTTTGACTATCGGTCGAATTCTCCTCTCCAGCACCCTGGAATAGACCTTACCGGGAAGGCTGAGGAGTGTGATTCCCCGATAGTTGGAACACACCCTCCGGTCCCCCTTCTTAAACAGAAGGACCACCATGTTTGAACTCTTACTATAAATATACAGCTTTGGAAAAAAAAATAAGAGACCACTGCATTTTTTTTCTGAAATCAGCATCTCTACATGTATTACAGCCATTCCATTCCAGCGTCTGTTGAATTCCAACACAAACACAAAGCTGAGCTACTTCAGTTCTTGCACCAGGAGTGGAATAAAGTCACCCAAGAACAATGTGAAACACTGGGACTAAACCAGGTCTAAACCAGGTCTAAACCAGGTCTAAACTAGGACTAAACCAGGTCTGAACCAAGACTAAAGCAGGTCTAATCCAGATCTGAACCAGGGCTAAACCAGGTTAAAAAGGGGACTAAACCAGGACTAAACTAGGATTAAATCAAGCCTAAATTTGGACTGAACCAGGTCTAAACTAGGACTAAACCAGGGATGAACCAGGACTAAACCAGCGATGAACCAGGACTAAACCAGGTTAAAAATGGGACTAAACCAGGTTAAAAATGGGACTAAACCAGGTTAAAAATTGGACTAAACCAGGTTAAAAATGGGACTAAACCAGGATTAAACTAGGACTAAACCTGGTCTGAACTAAGACTAAACCAGGCCTAAAGTAGGACCCAAGAACAAAGTGAAAGACTTGTGGAGAGCATGCCAAGACACATGAAAGCTGTGATTAAAAATAAGGGTTATTGCACCAAATATTGATTTCTGAACTATTTTTAAGTGTAAACATTAGTATTATGTATCTTTTTTGTTATTTTGACCATTTGTCATTTTCTGCAAATAAATGCTCTAAACGATAATATTTTTATCTGGAATTTGGGGGAAATGTTGTCAGTAGTTTATAGGCTCAAACAAAAATGTTCATTTTCCCCAAACACATACCTATGAGTAGTAAAATCAGAAAAACTGATTTTGCAGTGGTATTTTTCCAGAGCTGTACAAACAGATGTTTAATATGTTTGAACTCTTACTATAAATACTGTAAATCTTGTGAAAAGAGAATGGAACTTTCAGGAAACTGGATAAAAAAAATAAATAAATGCCTACTAAACAGTTTATTAGACTTAGACAAACTTTATTGATCCACAAGGGAAATTGTTTTGGGTTTATGTTTCAAAACTAAATGTGAAACTGAACTGTATATTTTAGATGTGATAGTACTTGGAATTATCTGTGTATGTTGGCTTCAATATCTTTTTAAAAAAGAGATGTTTTTCTTGTAATCTTCTAAATCTTCCAAGGATGTGCAATTAACCAAATGTGGTTTGGAGCAGATGGAAAACTGTTTTTTGGGGTTTAGTAATAAAACGAAATCTAAAACTGAAACTGGATAGATGGTGCTATGATTTCATGTCTGTTGTGATGTTTTTTTTAAATAATTTTCTCGCCTTGATCTTCGTCCAGTTTGGTTTTTGGCGGTTCCCATTTTGGTCGCGCTTGTTTCGCTCGCTCCTGCCTCCTCCCCAGCTCCTCCTCAAAACGCCCATAAAGATTTCGCAGTTTACTCGTCCCCACCACTGTAGAGTCACCCTGAAAAAGACAGAAAACATAACAAACATTTAAAAAAACGCAACATAAAGGGTCAAACTTTTCACACCACGTACCACCAAAGAAAGGATTATTACAGGTCTAATCTAGGACTAAAAATCAAGTCCATAGCACTATAGACTACTCCAGGTCTAAACCAGGGCTAAACCAGGTCTATTCCAGGTCTAAACCAGGTCTAAACCAGGTTTATAACAGGTCTATTTCAGGTCTAATCTAGGACTAAACCAGGTCTAAACCAGAGCTATAACAGGTCTATTTGCAGGGCTAATCTAGGACTAAACCAGGTCTAAACCTAGGACTAAACCAGGTCTAACCCAATGACTAAACCAGATCTATAACAGGTCTATTCCAAGGCTAATATAGGACTAAACAAGGTTTAATCTAGGACTAATCCAGGTCTATACCAGTTCTATAACAGGTCTATTCCAGGTCTATTCCAGGTCTAATCTAGGACTAAACCAGGTCTAAACCAGATCTATAACAGGTCTATTCCAGGTCTAATCTAGGACTAAACCAGGTCTAAACCAAGGACTAAACCAAGTCTAAACCAGATCTATAACAGGTCTATTCCAGGGCTAATCAAGGACTAAACCAGGTCAAATCGAGGTCCAGACCAGGTCTAAAAGTGGACTACATAATTTTTTTTACTTTAGTTGTAAACAGGAAGCTAGTGCCACAGTTTGGATTTCAGAAACCCTGGAACCCTGTCCAAGAAAAGTTACACAGTGCACCTTTAAGCATTAGCCAAATAGTTGTATAGCTGTGTAAAAGTTGTGTAAATGTTGCGTAAATGTTTTGTAAATGTTGTGTAAATGTTTTGTAAAGATTGTGTAAAGGTTGTGTAAATGTTGTGTAAATGTTGTTTAAATGTTTTGTAAATGTTTTGTAAATGTTGTGTAAATGTTTTATAAATGTGTAAATGTTTTGTAAATGTTGTGTAAATGTGTAAATGTTTTGTAAATGTTGTGTAAATGTGTAAATGTTGCGTAAATGTTTTGTAAATGTTGTGTAAATGTTTTGTAAAGATTGTGTAAAGGTTGTGTAAATGTTGTGTAAATGTTGTTTAAATGTTTTGTAAATGTTTTGTAAATGTTGTGTAAATGTTTTATAAATGTGTAAATGTTTTGTAAATGTTGTGTAAATGTGTAAATGTTTTGTAAATGTTGTGTAAATGTGTAAATGTTTTGTGAATATTTTGTAAATGTTGTGTAAATGTTTTGTAAATGTTGTGTAAATGTTTTATAAATGTGTAAATGTTTTGTAAATGTTGTATAAATGTGTAAATGTTTTGTGAATGTTTTGTAAATGTTTTGTAAATGTTGTGTAAATGTTTTGTAAATGTGTGAATGTTTTGTAAATGTGTGATTGTTTTGTAAATGTTTTGTAAAGGTTCTGTAAATGTTTTGTAAATGTTGTGTAAATGTTTTATAAATGTGTAAATGTTGTGTAAATGTTTTGTAATTTTTTTATAAATGTGTAAATGTTGTGTAAATGTTTTGTAAATGTTGTGTAAATGTTTTATAAATGTGTAAATGTTGTAAATTTTTTGTACCACTTGGTCCATGGGGTCGTTGGAGTAGTAGTTCTCGGCGTGAGTGCAGCGTATCCAGGCGGGTTTGAGCAGCTCCTCTTCTTCCTTTTCCTTCTCCTCCTCTCCTTTCTCCCTCTCCCTCTCCCTATCCTTCTCCCGCTCTCTTTCCCGGTCCCTTTCCCGCTCCCTGTCCATCGATCCCTCCTCCGAGTCTCTGCTCCGGACAGAACAGTGCCCTCTGTCTTTGGAGGAGGAACTGTCAGACCTCTTGTCCCTCTCGTCCTCCCATCGGCCACGTTTACGATCTCGACTGGAAGAGCGGCTGGAAGAAGAGAATTACAAATTCAACTTTAAAACTACTCAACACAAAATAGGAATATGTTCATACAAACTTATTCATTTTCAGACTTAGAGTTGGGCGGTATCCAAATTTTGATACCGTTAAACCGTGTCCACATTTTCCCAGGGTATACGGTATTACCGTTGCTAAGGCTAAAAAAAACAACAACAAAACACTTCGTAGCACTACAGTGGAGTCGCCTCGCCAAATGGCAGCTTGCACCTATACCGTTCAGAAACAGAATAGCAAGCATTACATAGGCCTAATGATACTGAAAACATAACAAAACATGTACAAAATTAGTAACTTTTATTAACAAATGTTTAAAGTGCAAATACAGCAGCCAACCGACGGAACGAAATAACAAATTGTCTGTGGGCTAAAGCTAACAAACCAACAGGAATCAAATAAATAAAATACTTGATTTTGAACAATAAATAACAAGACATAACCGAAAATGTGCATATATAACCCTGTCCTGAGAACGCAGTGGAAAATACTGCTCGTTTGTATATTTTTTAAAATCTATTAACATGAATCAAATAAATTAAACGTACAACTATACAACATCCCGAACCGTTTTCGTCCGTCAGAAAAAGCTACTCCTTATTGAAAATAAAAAATATTAAGCTATTGAATGCAAAACCAGCATGTTCACTTTTTCCGGCTTGAGTAGGGCACGTTGTGGAGACAACTTTGCCCGCGGTGCTGAAGACCCGTTCCGATGGAGCTTGTGGCACAAACGCACAGGTATTTTATCAGAGGAAAGCGCCTGACTCCATTGGATTTCCACCAAAGAAGGGGGTCTTCATCTGCCAGAATAACAGCCTCGTGTGGAAGTTGCGTTTGTAATAAGAAACCCGAAAACTTCTCACATTTCAGACTCAAAAACGGTGAGTTGTTTTTATTAACACGCAAGAATATCGGAAAGGGCGCTGCGCTAGAACACAAAAGCAGCGTGTCAAACGTCACGCCTTTCTTAAAGGGACCGCAACTATTATCAGAAGCAGTGACTTTATAACCAAGTGCTTAACCAAGAACCGAGCAAAACCCGCATGGCAAAGCTGTAACAACACAGTTAAGAAGGTGAATTATGCATACATTCACGAGTGCACTACACTCGCGACAATATGCAGTTGCCTCTGCTCGCTCCTCCACAGTGCCGCTGTTCTCTCTCGACGGGCAGGATGTTTCACCAGAACACCGCCACCGTCTTCATGCACATTTTACACACAGCCTCGTTGACATTAGCCAGCTCTCCCTTGTCATTTGGCCGAAATCCGAAATGCTGCCAAATTGCAGATGTTGTGTTTTTCCTTGGGACCAACTCAGCGCGGCCTGTCATGTGTCATGTCTTCTCCTTCTCCCTTCTGAGCGGTAATGTCACGTGACGACGCAACATCCAGGAACTTCTTCGAACGTCATCTCTCCGATAGTAATATTAGTTTTAAACTGTAATAGAATTAAATTAACAAACACAACCACACATAAGTGCTGGACAAACACTCTTTATTTAGGCATTAAATTAATTATATTTAATATTATATTAGGGCAAGATTTATTTATTTTTTAAAGGTCCCATGACATGGTACTTCTTGATGCTTTTATATGGCTCCTTAATGGTTCCCTAATACTGTAAATGAATCCTTCTTCAAAATCAACACTCAGTGCATGAGAAACAGAGATAAGATGAGAAAGAGTAATTTTCTCTCTCTGAACAGTCCATTATGGGAGTTGTTGCTTGAATGCAAATGAGGAGGACAGAGATGGCCTATAGTAGAGGGTGGAGGCGTGGCCAAACTCTCCGCTCTCAGCTGATCCATTTCCGCGTTTTTGCGCGGAGAAGAGATGAGAAGCGTTCCATTGAAAAATAAACACATTTCCACAGAAAATAAAATGAAACCACTGCTGTTCAAAGGTCCAGAGGCTCAGATAAAGGACTTCCAAGCCTAGAAACACTCGGACGTGCCTCCAGGCAAATAAAAAACGCACTTCGCATTGCCTAGCGCATTCGCGGTCCAAACTCTCTCGGCGTGATTTACAGAGACGCTGAGTAGACACAGACGGGGGTGGAGCTGCATTTTTCGAGCTGACGTCAATAAGCTGCCTTGTTGAGAATCGCCCGTTTGAGCTGTGTTTTTTTTCTAACGCAGAAAAGGACCGCAAATGCTCAGTTTAGACATTTCGCAACTTTTAGCCATGGGGGCTAAACGCTTTAACGTTCAAAAACCTCAGAAAGTGAAAATTTCATGCCATGGGACCTTTAATGACTGTAATGAATCTGATACCGTTGCTATTTTTAGATACCGCAGTATACCGTATTACCGTATTACTGCCCAACTCTATTTCAGACCTCTCAAGTTTTGAAGTTTGGTAGGAGTGAGATTTATATTGGGGGAGCGGGGTGGTGCGTGTGTGTGTGTGGGGGGGGGGTTGAATTGCTTAACAATTGCTTAATTTCAGCGTGAAAAATACCATGTGTGGCGTGTGAGCGTGTCAAATTGCGTGTGTCACACTCTCAAAGCGTGGGACTTGAGAGCCCTGATTTTGGTCGTGTTTGTGGTGCTGAAACACGTAGAAAAGCACGCAACGTTACTGTGAGCGGGCTTGCATCTCCACAAACCTGACTCTTATTTAGCCTACTGCTTGTTTCCATGGAAATGTTGTTCCTTTGGCTATAATCTTCCACATTATGGCATGAAAGTTATCTATCTCTGTGTAGAATGTTCCGAAGTCTGGTTTTAACTGCATTTCCATAGAATCAGGCAGATGACAGAAAATTACGTACTGTGCCTTTAATCCAAGTTTAACATTTTTCAAAATTTTCTGCAAATTAGAAAAATCCCACCCCGCTTCAGTACTTTAATATACTAATTTAAACATGTACCTGGTATTAATGGCAATACAAACAAATGAGTTATAGTTACTCTACTAGTTAGTCTATTATAGTTATAGTTATTTTTTTAATTGTATTTTTAAGTGTAGTTTAAGTATTTGAGTAAATAATATGCCATGACAGAAAAAAAAAATCAAGTTTGGCAGTGGTTTCTCTTATTCATCCTTTTTTTCCCGCTTATCTGGGGCCAGGTTGGGGGGGCAACAGTCTAAGCAGGGACTCCCAGACTTCCTTCACCCCGGACACTTCCTCCAGCTCCTCCGGGGGGACCCCAAGGCGTTCCCAGGCCAACCGGGAGACGCAGTCCCTCCAGCGTGTCCTGGGTATTCCCTGGGGCCTCCTCCCGGTGGGACATGCCCGGAACACCTCCCGAGGGAGGCGTCCAGGAGGCGTCCGGAACAGACGCCCGAGCCACCTCAGCTGCTCCTCTCCACGTGGAGGAGCGGCGGCTCTACTCCAAGCCCCTCCCGTGTGACTGAGCTCCTCACCCTATCTCTAAGGGAGCGCCCAGCCACTCTGCGGAGGAAACTCATTTCAGCCGCTTGTATCCGCGATCTCGTCCTTTCGGTCATTACCCAAAGCTCATGACCATAGGTGAGGGGAGGAACGTAGATCGATGGTAAATCGAGAGCTTTGCCTTTCAGCTCAGCTCCCTCTTCACCACAGCGACCGCAGCACTGCCGACGCTGCACCGATCCGCCTGTCAATCTCACGCTCCATCCTCCCCTCACTCGTGAACAAGACCCCCGAGATACTTGAACTCCTCCACCTGAAGCAGGGACTCTCCACCACCCGGAGAGGGAAAACCTTTTTCCGGTGGAGAACCATGGCCTCGGATTTGGCCATTATTAGATGTGGAAATAAAGTGTTTCATTATTTACCTTCTGGGCCTTTTCCTGTGTCTGTCTGGAGACTGGGACCTGCGGCTGTCTCTGTGGCGATACCTCTCCCTGAAAAACACAGCTCTGTGTTAAAGGTGCACTGCGTAACTTTTTAGTTGGGGGTCCGTGTCAGAAAAATCACCTTCTCTCAAAATATAGATGAGTTCAGTGAAGAACCACAGCAAACATTTAATTTTCACTTTTTGGAACTGCATCTCATCAAGTTACTCAGCAAAGTTGACCTTTTTTAACCAAGGCAAATGTAAAAATATGAGGAAAGGAAATCTCACGAGATCATTTTCCTCATGTGTGCACAGTTTTACGCTACTTTAATCTCACCAGATCTTGTCCCATCCCTATTTTTTAAGCAATTTGTTTTCTCTAGTCTAGGGCTACAATGATTAATTGAGTATGAAAATATAAAAAATCTGAATTTGATCCTTGTATTCATAAACCAGACAATACAGACTCCAAAACACACACACCCAAAGCCCTTTTATAACAAAGACAGTGGTATTATTATGTCAAAATTTTGAAAATGAAACAACTTCTGATTTTTATTTCCACTACTACTACTACTACTACTACTACTACTACTACTACTACTACTACTACTACTACTACTACTACTACTACTACTACTACTACTACTACTACTACTACTACTACTACTTACATTTTAATTCTGATGAATTATTTATGAAAATAACCCTTTCCCAGCTGTCCATAAACTGTAGAAAATTGTTGTCTAAATACCATATAGTGGACTGAAAAAAAAACATCACTTTCGGTTTTCGGTCACTGCTCCTGATGGATGGGTCAAATGCAGAGAAATAATTTCCCTACGGGGATGAATAAAGTCTGTCTTCTTCTTCTTTTCACTTTCCCCCTCACCTGCTCCTGTCTCGGCTCCGGTGTCGCGGCGGGGTCCGTCCTCGGTCGTAGTCCTGCCGGAATCGCCCGCTCTCCGGTCTGCCGCGTCTGTCTGGACTCCTCCCCCTCTCCTTCCCGTCTCCTCGGCCAAACTCCATCTTGTGTCTGTCCCCGCCTCCATAACCGCCATAGCCCTTCTGCCTGTGCTCCTCGTGCCGGTACCCCCTCTCCGGAGACCGCCGGCCCTCCTGTGGTTTGTCGTATTTAAAATGGCTCCCGTGGCGATAGCTGGGGTCGGGTTTGGGCGGGCCTTGGTTTTGGGGGTATCCCGGGTTGAACTGGGGCGGAGGGAACGGCGGGTGAGGGGGGTAATAGGGTGGAGGGTAGTTTACCGACTGCGGAGGAGGGGGCATGGACGGGTGCGGTAACGGCGGAGGCGGCATCATGTACGGATTATACGCGTTCTGATGGAGAGGAGGCGGAGGAAAGTTGGGCGCGGCGTCGGGAAAACCCTGGCGGATGGTAGTTTTGGGGAAGGGCGGTCTGATCGGATTGGACTGCGAGGAGGAGGGAGGCGGAGGGAGCGACGGAGGAGGCGGGTACTGCATGAAGTCGCCGTGAGGGGGCGGTATGCCGTAGTGGTAGCCCGGCGGAGGGTGAGAAGAGGGACATTGCGGGTCGTAAGGGTAGGACGGAGGGAGAGGGGGAGGAGGGACGCCCGGTGGTGTCGGGGGAGGAGGGTGGAGGTTTGGGGCGTGGTAGGGCTGGGAGGAGGTGTGCTGCTGGGTCCCACTGCCCCCACTGCACTCCTGATGGAACGACATAACTGTGGAAGAAAGACAACGAAGAGTTTCATTCGTTTAAAGCTGTGCAACTGTAAAAAGTCTAGGGATGCACTGATACCCCTTTTTTGAAAACCGATATGAGTACGAGCACAATCATTTCAGTACTTGCCGATACCGAGTACCAATACCAATACTTTTTAACCCCCACCCACCATAAATAAATAAATGGAAATGCAGGTTTTAGTTTTATTCTCATTATAAATTATGCATAGTTACCACTTTGCAAACAGTGAAAACGCTTCGTCCACTGAGCGGTCAGACTGAAGAGCGATATTGGGCAGACGCTGCTGCTCCAAATATCGGTGGTGAAACTTACGGACTTGATGTCACGTACCAGCGACTTCACGTTAGTCCGGACGCCATCGAAAACTTTAGGCAACATCACGTCTGTGATGAAACGGCGGCTGGGTAGCTCGTATCTGGGCTCGAGGACAACTGAAAAGAGCTGGTCGTCCAGCGCAATAAACTCTGTAAGTGCCTCTTGCCCGGGGCTATCTCTGGACAATTTCGACTTCTTCTTCAACACTTCCGTTAAAGTTGGCTGGTGTTGGCGGCTGTTAGCCTTGATGAATTCGGCGTATTCGCCAGCATGGCATGATGGAGTTTGGGCATTTTACTAGATGTGTCTTTTTCTCTAGACATTGGACAAGTACTTTTCTGACTCTTTGTCTCCCCCTTTGTCTCCCCCTATCATTTAAGATTGGTAAAACAACATACTGAACGTTGCAGTAATGGTGCGCTATGTCGGCTAGTAGTGGTATCGGTGCATGGTATCAGCCAATGGTTGATGAGTACGAGTATTAATGAAGTATCGGGCCAATACCTGATACCGGTATCGGTGCATCCCTAAAAAAAATCCTTTTAAAATGACAGTCTTACGGCAATTTTGTCTCGCGAGAAAAACTAACAACATTTTCAAGAGTCAAATCCATATAGAACTCTGCATACTTTAAGATTATTTCATTGTTTATTTGTTTTTTTCTGTTACTTTTGCAAAGGTAAATGTCTGGTGATTGCATTTCTAAACTGTATTCTGACTAAGAAAGTCCCATACTGTATTCACACTTACTTACTGCACTTGCATTCATACAGCGGTGTGTAGACATATCATGCAGCCAAGTGTCTTGCCTAAGGACACAACAGTGCACCACCACAGCCCAGAAAATAAAAATAGAAAAATAATGTCTCGTCACCCCTTCAAACCTTGATGTATGCGCTCCCTATCCATAATGTCTAATGTCTTTTACTTTACTTTTACTCATTTTAAAGCATTTATTCTGTAAAGCACTCTGAATTACTTTGTGTACAAATTGTGCTTTACAAATAAACTTGCCTTGCCCATCACATTAATCATGTCGAATCATTAATCATTAATCATTCATGTCGAAAAAGTAGGACTTTGAAAAATAGTAAAGTTCCGCTACTTCAATTAGACGTCTAAAATGTCTAAAAAGCAGCATGTGACCCCAGCACAGTCTGAAGGTTTTAACTTTTATTAAATGTTATAAAAAGAGTAGTGCCTGTTTCAAGTACCAGCTCGTAGAGAACTTTTTTGCACTAATTTTTTTCTTTTTTGCACTATTTTATTTTAATCTTTTTGCCCTATTTTTCTCTATACTGTGTTGTAAATATCCTACTTAAATGTCTGCACTGAAGTGAGATGCTTTCAATCTCATTGTATGTATGATGTAAATTGTACATATGAATAGTGACAATAAAAGGGATTCTATTCTATTCTATTCAACACCTTCTGTAGGTTTTAACTCTTATTAAATGAGTGAAAAGTCCCTCAGTCGTCCAGGTAGAATCCATGATAAAAGGAGAAGTTCAATTTGTCAACTGGACAAAGTTTGTTTGGTTGAAAACGTTTCGCCGCTCATCCGAGAGGCTTCGTCAGCTCTAATAAGAATACTGGTAAGACACTTGCTTATATCTTGCTGTAGGGAGGAGCTACCTAGCTAACTATTTTCCGGAACTATCTCATTGGTTTCCGTCTTTTGTTTCTCTGGCGTCTAGCTAACGATCCCTATTCATCCCTACACGACTGTTTTTCCCACCTCTGGCCCTGACCTGGCTAGCCCTATTGTTTCCCTGTTTGTTTGATCTAGGCTTAAGAATGGAATTGTAGAAGGGATGCAAATTATGTCTGACTCCACCATTTCTGTTTAATGACGGATTCTCTTTTTTGACAAAAATAGCCTCTTTAACTCCCCTCTCAAACCAATTCTTTTCCCTGGCTAAGATCTGAACCTCACTGTCCTCAAATGAATGACCCGTGGCTTCTAGGTGAAGATATACGGATATACGGATACGGATATACGGCTTCTCTTATTAAATGAATAATAAACATAGTAGTGCCTGTTTCAAGTACCAGCTCATAGAGAACATTTTTGCACTAATTTTTTTCTTTTTTTGCACTATTTTTCTCTATACTGTTTTGTATATCATACTTAAATGTCTGCACTGAAGTGAGATGCTTTCAGTCTCATTGTGAGTATGTATGATGTAAATTGTGCATATGAATAGTGACAATAAAAGGCATTCTATTCTATTCAACACCTTCTGTAGGTTTTAACTCTTATTAAATGTTATAAAGAGAGTAGTGCCTGTTTCAAGAACCAGCTCGTAGAGGACTTTTGCACTATTTTTTTCTTTTTTGCACTATTTTATTTTAATCTTTTTGCACTACTTTTTCTGTACTGTGTTGTAAATATCCTAGGCAAAAGGAGAAATTCAGTTTGTCAACTGGACAAAGTTTATTTGGTCGACCAAATATGTACAATTTATTTGGTCGACCAAATAAACTTTGTCCAGTTGATAAACTGAATTTCTCCTTTTGCCATGGATTCTAACTGGACGACTGAGGGATTCTTCACACATCTTGTAAATATCCAACGTAAATGTCTGCACTGAAGTGAGATGCTTTCAATCTCATTGTGAGTATGTACGATGTAAATTGTACATGTGAACAGTGACAATAAAAGGGATTCTATTCTATTCAACACCTGTAGGTTTTAGGTTTTGTAGGTTTAACTCTTATTAAATGTTATAAACAGAGTGGTGCCTGTTTCAGCAACTTTTGTAGGTTTTAACTCTCATTTTCCAATGTGCAATATCGTTTTTCAATACTCTACTTGTTACTGCTTTATTATTATTCTATCTATCTATCTATATACAAAGGCTGTGTCCCACCATAGTGGGGTAGCCTAGACAGGGCATGCATTTTTGTTCCTTTCCCTCCTTCCTTCCTTTCCCCAAACCCTTTTTTTTATTATTATTATTATTACTTATTCTATTATTACTAATTCTATTATTATTATTATTATTACTTTAATTTGTATTCCATTCTTGCTGCATGCACTTTTCTTTCTTGTTCAAACTGTCCCTACCTGGAGCTACTGTGACAAGTGAGATCAATAAAGTCTTATCTTATTAAATGTTATAAACAGAGCAGTGCCTTGTAGGTTTTAACTCTTATTAAATGTTATAAACAGAGCAGTGCCTTGTAGGTTTTAACTCTTATTAAATGTTATAAACAGAGTGGTGCCTGTTTCTTTTTTCCTGTGAATTTTATAACGTTTTAATATTGAGCATTTCCAGAGCTTTTTAAGATCAAAATCTTCATACCACTGTGGTAATAAAACAACATTTCGATCAGTACTGAAGGTTTATAAAAGCCAGCATTGTACAAAATAAAAAATCGCGGAGGCAAAAGTGAAAAACAGCTTTTATATCTCAAAGCGTTCATTAATTTAATTCAATGCGTTAGCGCGCAGCATTTAGCATCGTGCTAAGTTAGGCATTTTTAAAGTGTAAAAAAACTTACCTGCAAAACTGAGGTGCTTTAGACAAACTGTTTACTCATATCTTCTACGTCGCTGTTTTTGAGAACTTTATAATAAACGAGTGGCTTTGAATTTGTGTAGAAATGTGAAATGCTAACAGCGACAATGTGCGTCACACTGAAAACAGCACGTGTTTCTCTACGGACTGATTTAAGTGACGGACCCACATCAGCGCCGCAAGTTAACTTTACATTTTTCTAAATTAAAATCAATATTTAGCTATTTTAAATATTAATAGATATTATAGATATTAATACCGCCGTGTGTTACAAAAATACAATTACCTATTCTTGTTTATTGTTGTATATCGATTTAAAACGCTTCAAATCGGTAAAAAGCGCACCTCTTGGGTTTGTCCACCAGAGGGCAGCAACAAATTTTATTTTTTTTATGTTTATTTTATGTTGAATATACAATATGTAAAAATATAATAATAATAATAATAATAATAATAATAATAATAATAATAATAATAATAATAATAATAATAATAATAATAATAATAATAATAATAAAAAGCACACCTCTTGGGTTTGTCCACCAGAGGGCAGCAGCGAAATAGGAAACTGATGCTGCGTTGCTATGGAAACACTTCTTTACGCTATTTATTTTTTGATTATATGTTGAATATCCGATATGTAAAATAATAATAATAATAATAATAATCACTTTCTCACTGTAGCCTATGATTATGTAGCTTGTATATGACGAAATAAAATGTAAAGTTAAATAAATAATGTCGTAAAAATGGTTTGTGTAACATACACAAATACTACGGGCTAATCAAACTGGACCGCTTTCTCATTTTGGCATTTTCTGTAGAATTTAGAATAGCTTAAACAATACCAGATTTCAACAAAATAAAGGCAGAATAACAAAGTTAAATCTGAAATAATTCATGGACACTAATAATAAATCACTTAAACATAAAAAAAGTAGGACAAATCACAACATCAAAAACAATATCAAAAACTGTGTGAAGAATCCCTCAGTCGTCCAGGTAGAATCCATGGTAAAAAGAGAAACTCAATTTGTCAACTGGACAAAGTTTATTTGGTCGAATATGTTTGGCAGCTAATCCAAGCTACTTTGTCAGTTCTGGCTAGAGTGCTGTTGGACACTGCTTATATCTAGCTGCAGGGAGGAGCTCACTACAATGAAATTACTCTGAAACTATCCCACCTCTTTGTTTTCAGTTTCTGTCTGGGCTCTTGTTTAGCATACCCATTCAGTACCATAATGGGTGTTTTCACACCTCTGGACCTGACCTGGCTAGTCCTATTGTTTTCTTTGTTTGTTTTGATTTAGGTTTGAGGATAGAGTTATACATGGGAGAAAAATTGTGTTTGACCCCTCCATTCCTGTTCAAGGAAGGATTTTCTTTCTTGACAAAAATAGCCTCTTTAACTCCCCTCTCAAACCAGTTCTTTTCTCTGGCCAAGATCTGGACCTCACTGTCCTCAAAGGAGTGGCCTGTGGCTTTTAGGTGGAGATGTACGGCAGACTGAGGTCCTTTTAGGTGGAGATGTACAGCAGACTGAGGTCATTTTAGGTGGAGATGTACGGCAGACTGAGGTCCTTTTCCCACTGTGGGACTAATAAAGGCATAGCTTTCTTTCTTTCTTTCTTTCTTTTAGGTGGAGATGTACAGCAGACTGAGGTCATTTTAGGTGGAGATGTACGGCAGACTGAGGTCCTTTTAGGTGGAGATGTACAGCAGACTGAGGTCCTTTTAGGTGGAGATGTACGGCAGACTGAGGTCCTTTTAGGTGGAGATGTACAGCAGACTGAGGTCATTTTAGGTGGAGATGTACGGCAGACTGAGGTCCTTTTAGGTGGAGATGTACAGCAGACTGAGGTCCTTTTAGGTGGAGATGTACGGCAGACTGAGGTCCTTTTAGGTGGAGATGTACAGCAGACTGAGGTCATTTTAGGTGGAGATGTACGGCAGACTGAGGTCCTTTTAGGTGGAGATGTACAGCAGACTGAGGTCATTTTAGGTGGAGATGTACGGCAGACTGAGGTCCTTTTAGGTGGAGATGTACAGCAGACTGAGGTCCTTTTAGGTGGAGATGTACGGCAGACTGAGGTCCTTTTAGGTGGATGTGTACAGCAGACTGAGGTCCACTCTGGCTCTCTCGTCTGTGTTGGTACATCGTCTTGTGAAGTGGCTGTTTTGTTTCTCCTGGGTTGCACTCACTGCAGTCTTCCACATTGCTTTGTTTGTGGCTCTGTGTTTTGTCCTTTGGGTGGACCAGTTTTTGTCTTAAAGTGTTTGTGGGTTTGGTCCACCCAAAGGACAAAACACTGAGCCACAAACAAATCAACGTGGACTACTCCATTCAGTGTAGTGAAGACTGCAGTGAGCGCTACATTGGAGAAACAAAACAACCATCACCTTCACAAGAGGATGTACCAGCACAGACGAGAGAGCCAGAGTGAACCTCAGTCTGCCGTACATCTCCACCTAAAAGGACCTCAATCTGCCGTACATCTCCACCTAAAAGGACCTCAGTCTGCCGTACATCTCCACCTAAAAGCCACAGGCCACTCCTTTGAGGACAGTGAGGTCCAGATCTTGGCCAGAGAAAATAACTGGTTTGAGAGGGGAGTTAAAGGGATATGCCACCCCCAGGTCAAATTTGGGCATCTCCCCACAGTCCAGAGACTAAAACAAGTGATGAAAAGCGTTTTCCTGGTCACCCAGCCATTGTCCGAGTCTGTCAGCACTGACCGCTGCGCCAGCTGCTGCTCCTCCACGTTAGACTGGAGTCTAACGGCGCCAGAGAAAGATTTCAGCCAAAAGGAATTAATTTGCTCGATGCTTTTCCCAATTACTTTGTGTGTAGTGCACATTCATATCGAGTGCAAATTAATGTGCAAATCAACACGGAGAACTTGCCTTGGTCATTTTGGGTGGGAACTATTTTTCAGTGCGGAAAAATAAAGGCGAAGCACAAAGCACGCTGCGTAACGGGGGAACTCCCTTCCTGGTGCGTAAACAGGGATTCCCCTGTCCGCGTGGTGCGTGCTTCGTCTGTCTTTTTCCGCACTGAAAAATAGTTCCCACCCAAAATGACCAAGGCAAGTTCTCCGTGTTGATTTGCACATTTATTTGCACTCGATATGAATGCGCACTACACAGAAAGTAATTGGGAAAAGCATCGAGCAAATTAATTCAATTTGGCCGAAATCTTTCTCTGGCGCCGTTAGACTCCAGTCTAACGGGGAGGAGCAGCAGCTCGCGCGGCGGTCAGTGCTAACAGACTCGGACAATGGCTGGGTGACCAGGAAAACGCTTTTCATCACTTGTTTTAGTCTCTGGACTGTGGGGAGATGCCCAAATTTGACCTGGGGGTGGCATATCCCTTTAAAGAGGCTATTTTTTGTCAAAAAAGAGAATCCTTCCTTGAACAGGAATGGAGGGGTCAAACACAATTTGTCTCCCATCTATAACTCTATCCTCAAACCTAAATCAAAGCAAAGAAAACAATAGGACTAGCCAGGTCAGGTCCAGAGGTGTGAAAACACCCATTATGGTACTGAATGGGTATGCTAAACAAGAGCCCAGACAGAAACTGAAAACAAAGAGGTGGGATAATTTCAGAGTAATTTCAGTATAGTTAGCTCCTCCCTGCAGCTAGATATAAGCAGTGTCCAACAGCACTCTAGCCAGAACTGATGAAGTAGCTTGGATTAGCGGCGAAACGTCTTCGACCAAATAAACTTTGTCCAGTTGACAAATTGAATTTCTCCTTTTACCAATATCAAAAACTAAAAACAAAAAATATATATATATGCTACACTTCACAAAATTCATTCATGAGCTTTAAGTCATTTAATGTTTCCTTTAATGTTTTATCCAAATGATTCTCGTAAAGGTGTGTGTAGTTTAAAAACACAGTGGATTGGCAGGATTTGTGCGTTAAACATATGAAACAAAACACAACTCTAAACACAAGTCTTTAAAAATGACTACTGCTCAACTTCCCAACAAAGGTTTAAAACTTGCTCACTTAAATATAAACAGTTTAAGAAACAAAGTCTATGAAGTAGAAAACCTGTTACATAAAAATAACATTCATGTATTGGCTCTAACAGAAACGCATTTAAATGATTCATTTAATAATGAAGAACTAAATAAATCTGGCTATAATCTGTTCAAAAACTATAGAAATCAATATGGTGGAGGAGTGGCTTTCTACACTCTGATAAATATTCCTGTAAAAATAAGAGAAGACATAATGTGCAGTGATTTGGAGGTCCTGTGGATAGAACTCTATGTCCCACATATAAAACCGATCCTAATAGGATGTTGTTATAGACCTCCTTCTTCAAACCTGAGGTATTTAGAAAATACTGGTAAAATGCTTGACAAGGTGTGTGACCTAAATGTGGAAGTGGTATTCATGGGGGACCTAAACATTAATTGGCTGGATAAAAAGTGCCCTTTAAAGAATCATCTGTCCAACATAACAAATGGTTGTTGCTTAAAGCAAATGGTTACGCAGCCCACACGTATAAGCACTAATGATAGAGGTGAGAGCACTACCACCTGTATTGATCACATATTTTTATCTGCACATGTCAATTATAGTCAAGCTCTGTCAATACCAGTTGGATGTTCTGATCATAATATGGTCATCATCGCAAGAAAAACTAAAGTTCCCAAAGCTAAACCAAAAATTGTATTTAAGCGATCCTATAGAACATTATCACAGGATGCCTACTTGGTGGATATTAAAGGTCCCATGGCATGAAATTTTCACTTTCTGAGGTTTTTGAACGTTAATGTGAGCTCCCCTACCCTGTGTAGGGCCCCCCTTCATGGTTAAAAGTTGCGAAATGTCTAAACTGAGCATTTGCGATCCTTTTCTGCGTTAGAAAAAATCAGAGCTGAAACGGGCGATTTTGAACAAGGAAACTTATTGACGTCAGATCGAAAAAAGAAATGCAAATGCAGTTCCACCCCCATCTGTCTGAACTCAGCGTCTGTGTAAATCACGCCCAGAGAGTTTGGACTGCGGAGGAGCTACACAATGCGAAATGCGTTTTTTAATTTGCCTGGAGGAACTTGCGAGTGTTTCTAGGCTCGGAAGTCCTTTATCTGAGCCTGTGGATATCTGAAACAGCAGTGGTTTAATTTTATTTTCTGTGGAAATGTGTTTATTTTTCAATGGAACGCTTCTCATCTCTCCCTCCACGCAAAAACACGGAAGTGGGTCACAGAGCAGAGCGGAGAGCTTGGCCACGCCCCCACCCCCTACTATAGGCCATCTCTGTCCTCCTCATTTGCATTCAAGCAACAACGCCCATAATGGAGTGTTCCAGAGTGACATTTATGACTCTTTCTCATCTTATCTCTGTTTCTCATGCACTGAGTGTTGATTTTGAAGAAGGATTCATTTACAGTATTAGGGAACCATTAAGGAGCCATATAAAAGCATCAAGAAGTACCATGTCATGGGATCTTTAAAAAAACTATGCTGGACAGATGTTTTTAAAGCCAAGGACACTGATATTGCTTTGGATACATTTCTAAATATTTTTCTCCCAGTTATAAATAAGCATGCACCAGTTAAGAAATTAACTGTGAGGAGGCATCAAGCACCATGGGTCGACCAGGAACTGAAGACCTCTATGCACCACAGAGATGAGGCCAAGCTCTTAGCACAAACAACAAAACTGGTAGAAGATAAGCAACACTATTGTAAGCTGAGAAATGCTGTAACTAAATTAAATCTAAAGAAGCGGCAATATTATGCACAGCAACTAGAAAGGACAAAAACTGATCAGAAGCTGTTATGGAAAACTCTAAACAGCATGATGGGCAGGGCCATTTCTCCACAGCCTACATTTACTGATAATGGGGGTATTGTTATCACCAAACCAAAAGATGTAGCCAATCACCTAAATGTTTTTTTCCCAGAGATAAAGTGTCAAATTTGAGAAAAACTATGGGGAATGGAATAAATCGCTCATTTAAAGACAATCTAAAAGATTTTATGAGAAACAAGTCCTGTCAATTTAATTTGACTGATTTTACTACTGAAACTATTTTAAAGTTAATCAAAGCTGTCTGTAAATGTAAGCCTGCAGGCATTGACGATATTGATGAAAAATTAATCCATCTCGCAGCAGATTATATTGCTGATCCAATTTGTCATATTTTCAATAACAGCCTAAAAACAGCCACTTTTCCAAAAGTCTGGAAAGAGTCCAAGATCATTCCATTATCTAAGGACAAGAACATGCCTTTTTCTGGCCCTAACAGTCGGCCTATTAGTTTGTTACCGGCTCTAAGCAAAATCTTTGAAAAAGCCATATTTAATCAAATACAGTCCTATTTCTGGAAACATCCTCTTGACAAGTTTTCAACATGCTTATAAAAAGGGATACTCCACTTGACACAAATGACTGATGAATGGTACAGAGACCTGGACAAACAGATGATTTGTGGAGCTGTCCTTTTAGATTTTTCAGCTGCTTTTGATTTAATAGATTATAGTTTACTTTTAGAAAAATGAGAGTTGTACGGATTTCAACCACCAGCATTGACGTGGATGAGCAGCTATCTGTCTAACAGATCACACAGTGTATATTTTAATGGGAGTTTCTCACAAAGTGTGTCAGTGGACTGTGGTATTCCTCAAGGGAGCTGCCTTGGTCCACTCTTGTATGGCATTTTCACAAGTGATCTACCATTAGACCTGAAACAAGCAAAAACTACAATGTATTGCTGACGATACAACAGTCTACACATCTGCAAAATCAATTTTAAACAATTTTAAACAATTTTAAACAAAGAACTAAAGATGGTGGAGCATTCATTCATTCTCTTCCGCTTTTCCATTTTCTGGGTCACGGGGGCAGCAGTCCAAGCAGTGTTCTGCTGCCCAGAACACACAATGCACAGGTCCACAGGAGGACGGCTCACGTCACAACAGGCCTTGATGTATCTTCTGCCATGGGGGCTACCAGTGTCCACAGACACTGGGGTTAAGTGTCTTGCCCAAGGACACAACAGCAGCGCTCATCTGTGGAATCACATGCGGTCAACCCGTCAAGAGCGGGATTCGAACCGCCAGCCCCTGGATCACGAGGCATATGCTCTACCAACTGAGCTACTGCCGCCCTATGGTGGAGCAATGGGTCTCAAATAATAAACTCATGTTAAACACTTCAAAAACAAAAAGCATAGTGCTTGGCTCAAATAAATCTCTCAAGCACAACCCAAAGTTAAATTTATTAATTAATAACACTCCTATAGATCAGGTATCAGAGGCTAAGCTTTTAGGTGTCTACCTGGACAACAAGTTGTCTTGGACAAAACAGAGTTCATTACAAAGAAAATGGGAAGATCTTTAGCTGCTGTTAGAAGATGCCATCAATACTTGTCAGCAGATATAGCAAAGCTTGTTGTGAGAACTCTAATAATTTCTCAACTCGACTACTGTCAGATCATTTGGTCCACTGGAAAAAGAAAATATCTTGAGAGACTCCAATTATTGCAGAACAAAGCAGCTCGTGTCGCACTAAACTCCCCTTACAGAACCAGTATAATAACCCTGCATTCTAATCTAGATTGGCTAAAGGTTCAGGATCAAGCACTGGCTTCTTTGCTATTCTCCACATGGAAAGTATTAAAATCAAAAACTCCACTATTTTTGTCCGATCAGTTTGAGAAAAATAGAGAACCACACTGATGGGTGCTGGTAAAAACCCAACATATTCTGTACACAGGAAAGGAAGACAAGAGAGATTAGGTTTTTTCACTTGCAAGTGGAGAACAGTCAGAGAGGATGCCCAGGTTACAAAAATGCTCTTGGCCCATTCTGCTCTGAGCGTCCTGGTTCTCTGTGCCCCCAGCTTGCTATTTATTCAGTTTTTCACATCCCTAGTTTACACGTGGTCTGTCCTGCCCATAAGGGGTGGGGGAACATGTGGCAGGACAGCCGACAAAACATAATCATTAAAACCAAAACATAATCATAAAACCCAACACACTTATAAGATAATTCTCAGATATGACATCTTTCACAGGGACAATGTCCCTGGGACTTAGATACTGGAGGAGCCGAGCTGTCTGCTTACGTCTCCCCTCAGATATCTGGCCTTTCTGCAACTCAAAACATATGATCACAAGTCACACACACATTTGAAACTTCATTTCTAAAGATTAAAGAATCACAAAAGTTAATAATATATAATTATTCCATCACACACGGTTACAGCACTAGAATTCCAAAAGCAAATACAAATTTTCTCCAATGCACCTTCATCTATAGAGCAATAAAAGGATGGAACATTTTGCCATTGAGGCTCATTGAAACAGAACAGAAGTTGGACTTTATAAAGAAAACTAAAAAAATTACATTGGGATTGGCTACTTGTAACATGAATATAATATCAACAAATTGCAGACTTTAATTTTTGCTGTCATTTTTTTTTGAGATTTTTATAGAAATTAAATGTATTGATGTGTGTTTTGTACCTTTTTTACTTTGTGCTTTTAACAAGGACCCCAGGAAGACTAGCTGACTGTAGAGCACAGCTAATGGGGATCCTAATAAACTAAACTAAATTAAACTAAACTAAACTACTCCAGGTGTTTGCAGTCAGGATTATACACCGGAAATGTCCCACAGTGCAGCTTTAATGCTCAATATTTGCAGATAACCCTTGACTTTCCCTGCAGTAATGACGTCGTCTTTATTGATCATTCATCTGTCTTAGTAAAACGAAATGTGCGTAAGTGTAGTGCCGTGTGTGTGTGTGTGTGTGTGCGTGTGTGTGTGTGTGTAATAGTGCCTCTTGGCTGTGTTTAACCTCTGAATCACTGCGAGATGTCCAGGGTTTAAGACTTTAGTCCACATGATTCACTTAGAAAACCACTAAAAACCTGCTAAACAATCCTGGTTTAGTGCTGTTTTGGTTTAGTCCTGGATTAATCCTGGTTTAGTCCTGGTTTATGGTTTAGTCCTGGTCCTGATTTACCTGTTTTAGACTTGGTTTAGTCAGTTTTTTTTCAAACCTGTTTTAGACATTTTTTAAGTTTTGGTTTAGACCTGGATTAATCCTGAATTTGTCATTTTTTAGACATGGTTTAGACCTATTTTAGTTATCTTATTTTAGTCCTGGTTTAGACCCGGTTTAGTCCTTTTTTTTAGACCTGGTTTAGTCCTGGTTTAGACCTGATTTAGGCCTGATTTAGACCTGGTTCAGACCTGGTTTAGGCCTGGTTTAATCCTGGTTTAGTCCTGGTTTGGTCTTATTTTAATCCTGGTTTAGACAGTTTAGTCCTTTTTTTTTAAGACCTGGTTTAGCCCTGGTTTAGTCCCTTTTTAGACCTGGTTTAGTCCTGGTTTGGTCTTATTTTAATCCTGGTTTAGACAGTTTAGTCCTTTTTATAGACCTGTTTTAGACCTGGTTTAGTCCTTTTTATAGACCTGGTTTAGACCTGGTTTAGTCCTTTTTATAGACCTGGTTTAGTCCTGGTTTAGTCCTGGTTTAATCCTGGTTTAGTCCTGGTTAATAGTTTAGTCCTGGTCCTGGTTTACCTGTTTTAGACCTGGTTTAGTCCTGTTTATAGACCTGGTTTAGTCTTATTTTATTCCTGGTTTAGACCTGATTTAGTCCTGAATTAGTCCTTTTTAAGTCCTGAATTAGATCAGTTTTAGTCTTATTTTATTCTTGGTTTAGTCCTGAATTAGTCCTTTTTTAGACTTGGTTTTAGTCTTGTTTTAGTCTTGGTTTAGACCCGGTTTAGTCCTTCATTTAGACCTGGTTTAGTCCTGATGTAGTCCTGCCTCTTGGCTGTGTTTAACCTCTGAATCACTGTGAGATGTCCAGGGTTTAAGACTTTAGCCCACGCAGTTCACTTAGAAAACCATTAAAGCTGTTATAGTCCTGGTTTAGTACCGTTTCAGTCCTTTTTTAGTTTTGGTTTAAATTTAGTCCTTTTTGTGGATCTGTTTTAGATTTGGATTAATCCTGAATCATCCCTGGTTTAGATCTGGTTTAGTTCTGTTTCTGTAAATCTGTTTTACTCCTAGTTTAGACCAGATGTAGTCCCCCACCCCCTCTGCCCCTCTTCACACCTCCCCGGACCACATCCCCCTCCCCCTTCACATGGACCCAGCACCAGCCCCCCTCCACACCAGTAAGACAAAGGAGCTGGTGATGGACTTCAGGAGGAGACCACTACCTCACTCACCGGTGAACATCCAGGGGCAGGACATAGAGACTGTGGACAGTTTCAAGTACCTGGGTGTTCACCTCAACAATAAACTGGACTGGTCCCACAACACCGACGCCCTGTACAAGAAGGGCCAAAGTCGCCTCCACCTCCTGAGGAGACTGAGGTCCTTTGGAGTGTGCAGGCCTCTGCTCAACACTTTTTATGACTCTGTGGTGGCCTCTGCTCTCCTCTACGCTGTCGTCTGCTGGGCCCCGAGCAGCACAGAGCGGGACAGGAAGAGACTTAATAAGCTGGTCAGGAGGGCCAGCTCTGTCCTGGGCTGTCCTCTGGACTCTGTAGAGGAGGTGGCTGAGAGGAGGGTACTGGACAAACTTACGTCCATCATGGACGACACCTCTCACCCTCTGCACCGGACTGTAGAGGAGCTGAGCAGCTCCTTCAGCAGCCGACTGAGGCACCCCCAGTGCAAGAAGGAGCGCTACCACAGATCCTTCATCCCCACCTCCATCAGACTGTACAATTCTACTATATAGGCCAGACGTGAAATATATTTTTTTCCATACTCTCCTAGTTACTGTTTTATTATTATTACTTATTTTATTTTACTCTTGCCTGCATGCACTTTTCTTTCTTGTTCAAACTGTCCTGAAGCTACTGTGGCAAGTAAATTTCTCCTATGTGAGATCAATAAACTCTTATCTTATCTCTTATCTTATCAGTCTTTGTTTAGTCCTTTTTTCAGACCTGGTGTTCAGACAGTGTTTAAAACTGTTTTAGACCTATCTTAGGCCCTGTCTGCACGACAACATTCCTGTTGTTGTTTTTTTATACGGGCTGGAAAAAATTCGCGTCCACACACGTGTTAGATCAGTAAATATTCGCGTCCAGGCGAACACGGAGCGCTGAGTGAAAACAATGTAGTACATATGTCACACCGATATGTGGCGCTGTAAACAGGAAACAGCCAGATCCCCCAGACACACAAATTACAAAGAGCGCATGCGCATAAAGTCCTTTCTCTTTCATAAAGACCGTCAACAAACACAAATTTATTTTGTCCCCTGCTCCACCAATGTAGCAGGGACTCACTCCGGCAATGTGAAAATGTTGACGGTCCCTAACATAGACAGACGCCACAGAACGAAGGTTTGCGCTGCGTGAGCAGAGTTTTTTGCCTATAAATCGATAGATAGTATTACTTGCTATCGTTTTATTAGATAGACATTAACAAGTAGAACTCTTGTTAACCTTGGTCGTGTTATTTAGTCAAAAATGCTTGTTTGGATCTTAATACGGGAATGTTAAACATACTCGGACATTATGTTGGCTTTTCTGCAAGAATATACAACCGGGGACCATCACCAACGGGCTGCTATATAGTTGTGTGAATTTGTGTAAAGAAAACAGAAATGCTTTCATATATTTTTGTGTGTGATACTGCATGTGCCTGTTTGTAAAAGGTAAGTTTTCATTCAATAAAAAAGACAAGAAATGGTTGCTCTTTTTCTTTATTTACAGCACACATCACCCTCAAATTGGTATTGGCTTTTCATTGTCCACTATCTGCCTTTTCATTGACGGGATCTTTCCAGTTTAAAAATACGTGTGTCGTGCATACTGCCAGGCCACGACGTGCGAAATTGTACATGCGTCTCCGCTGGTGTTGCACTGCATAGTAGATCAACAGGTTTTGACGCAACAGTGCAAATGAACTTAGAAATGTCCGCATAACAAACTCAACTCTATTGTCCGCCATGGTTGTTGTTATCTGGTCGTTACCGGCCGAATGCGCAAGGTTACCTTCTGGTCACTGGTCACGTGATGTCATGTTTTCCCAAAAGTCGCGTTTTACCCGTGTACACGACAACGCGATCCCCGGCGTTTTCCGACTTCTCCACTCTGGAACCCGTTTTTAAAAAACACAGTTTACACCCCCCCAAAACGCCGGCGCGGTGCACTTCCCCGTTTCCACCAAAAAACATTGTCGTGCAGACAGGCCCTTAGTCCTAGTTTAGTTCTGGTTTCATCCTGGTTTAGTTCTGTTTTAGTCCTGTTTTAATCCTGTTCCAGACCTGTTTTAGTCCTGTTTTAATCCTGGTTCAGTCCTGTTTTAGTCCTGTTTTAATCTCGGTTCAATCCTGTTTTAGTCCTGGTTCAGTCCTGTTTTAGTCCTGTTTGAGTCCTGTTTTAGTCCTGCTTTAGACTTGTTTTAGTCCTGTTTCAGACCTGTTTTAGTCCTGTTTGAGTCCTGTTTTAGTCCTGCTTTAGACTTGTTTTAGTCCTGTTTCAGACCTGTTTTAGTCCTGTTTGAGTCCTGTTTTAGTCCTGTTTTAAGACTTGTTTTAGTCCTGTTTCAGACCTGTTTTGGTCCTGTTTTAGTCTTGGTTCAATCCTGTTTTAGTCCTGCTTTAGTCCGGTTTCAGACCTGGTTTAGTCCTGTTTTAGTCCTGCTTTAGACTTGTTTTAGTCCTGTTTCAGACCTGTTTTAGTCCTGTTTGAGTCCTGTTTTAGTCCTGTTTTAAGACTTGTTTTAGTCCTGTTTCAGACCTGTTTTAGTCCTGTTTTAGTCTTGGTTCAATCCTGTTTTAGTCCTGCTTTAGTCCGGTTTCAGACCTGGTTTAGTCCTGTTTTAGACCTGGTTTAGACTCGGTTTAGACTCGGTTTAGTCCTGATGCCTCTTGGCTGTGTTTAACCTCTGAATAATTGAGTGATGTTCAGGGCCCACACAGTTCAACGAAAAACAAAAACAAAAAAACAACAACACTAAAACCTCCAAACACAAAACTAAAAACAGACTCATGGAAAATTCCTGTTTTTGAGTCACATTATCGGACTGAAAATCATTTTATTCACCGTTCATTCAAACTAATTTCATTAAATTTATTTAAATGACCGGTCACACAGAGAAACAAACTATTTAAAAATAAAACAGACCTGACTGTAGTCCTGGTTTTGTACTGTTTTCAAAGCTTTTTCAGTTTTGGTTTAGACCTGGTTTAGTCCTGGTTTAAATTTGTTTTAGACTTGGTTTAGTCCTGGTTTAGTCCCGATTTAGTTCTGGTTTAATCCTGGTTTAGACTCAGTGTAGTCCTGTTTCAGTCCTTTTTTAGTCTTGGTTTAGACCTAGTTTACTCTTGTTTTAGGCCTGGTATATATCTGGTTTAGACCTATTTTAGACCTGATTTAGTCCTGGTTTAGTCCTGTTTTAGTCCTGTTTAGTCCTGGTTCAGTCCTAGTTTAGTCCTGTTTTGGTCCTGTTTTAGTCCTGGTTTAGTCCTGGTTTAGTGTTGTTTTAGTCCTGTTTTAGTCCTGTTTTAGTCCTGATTTAGTCCTGTTTTAGTCTTGGTTCAATCCTGTTTTGGTCCTGTTTTAGTCCTGTTTTAGTCCTGTTTTAGTGTTGTTTTAGTCCTGTTTTAGTCCTGGTTCAGTCCTGTTTTAGTCCTGGTTTAAATTTGTTTTAGACTTGGTTTAGTCCTGTTTTAGTCCTTTTTATTAGACTTGGTTTAGTCTTGGTTTAGTTTTCAGGTCTAGTTTAGACCTGGTTTAGTTCTGATTTAGTCCTGTTTTAGTAATGGTTCAGTCCTGGTTCAGTCCTGGTTTAGACCTGTTTTAGTCCTGGTTGAGCCCTGTTTTGGTCCTGTTCTAGACCTGTTTTAGTCCTGTTTTAGACCTATTTTAGTCCTGGTTCAGTCCTGTTTTAGACCTATTTTAGTCCTGTTTAAGTCCTGTTTTAGTCCTGGTTTAGTCCTATTCTAGACCTGTTTTAGTCCTGGTTCAGTCCTGTTTAAGTCCTGTTTTAGTCCTGGTTTAGTCCTATTCTAGACCTGTCTAAGTCCTGGTTCAGTCCTGTTTAAGTCCTGTTTTAGTCCTGGTTTAGTCCTATTCTAGACCTGTCTAAGTCCTGGTTCAGTCCTGTTTTAGTCCCGTTTTAGTCCTGTCTAAGTCCTGGTTCAGTCCTGTTTTAGTCCTGTTTTAGTCCTGGTTCAGTCCTGATTCCCAGTCTGAACACAGAAGAGTTCAGTTAATGAGGAGAAAATGAGGTTAATGACAAACGCAGAATTATAAAAATTACTCATAAAAGGATAATTCTGTTTTCTGTCTTCCTTTTCACTTGTTCCTCTCCGGATATTGATTTTCAGATAATATTTCATCGTTGTACGTCGTATCACACAGACCTCTGATCGATCACGGCCCAGAGGTGACATGTCCTGGTCTCCATGGCAACAGATGTGTTGACGTGAAGTTTGTAATTGTGGTTTAGATAACTTTAAACAGCTTTTCAATCACAGGTGGTTTTAGAGCTCAAAAATACTTCAAAAAACAACATTCTGACTGTGAGTGGGGTCGCCTCTCCACAGATCTGACCTGTAACTTGGTCTGGTTTGGTCTCCAGGATAGAAAGGTTTAATGCCATACTGTGGAACATAGTTTAGTCCTGGATTAGTCCTTGTTTATACCTGGGTTTAGTTTGGTTTCAGGTCTAAACCAGGACTAAATACTCCGAAACATAGATTAGTACTGGTTTAGTTCTGGTTTAGTCCTGTTTTAGTCCTGTTTAAGTCCTGGTTCAGTCCTGTTTAAGTCCTGGTTCAGTCCTGTTTTAGTCCTGTTTTAGTCCTGTTTAAGTCCTGTTTTAGACCTGTTTTAGTCCTGGTTCAGTCCTGTTTTAGTCCTGTTTAAGTCCTGGTTCAGTCCTGTTTTAGTCCTGTTTAAGTCCTGTTTAAGTCCTGTTTTAGACCTGTTTTAATCCTGGTTCAGTCCTGTTTTAGTCCTGTTTAAGTCCTGTTTAAGTCCTGGTTCAGTCCTGTTTTAGTCCTGTTTTAGTCCTGTTTAAGTCCTGTTTTAGACCTGTTTTAGTCCTGGTTCAGTCCTGTTTTAGTCCTGTTTAAGTCCTGGTTCAGTCCTGTTTTAGTCCTGTTTAAGTTCTGTTTAAGTCCTGTTTTAGACCTGTTTTAGTCCTGGTTTAGTCCTGTTTTAGAACTATTTTAGTCCTGTTTTAGTCCTGGTTCAGTCCTGTTTTAGTCCTGTTTAAGTCCTGGTTCAGTCCTGTTGTAGACCTGTTTTAGTCCTGTTTAAGTCCTGTTTTAGACCTGTTTTAGTCCTGGTTCAGTCCTGGTTTAGTCCTGTTTTGGTCCTGTCTAAGTCCTGGTTCAGTCCTGTTTTAGACCTGTTTTAGTCCTGGTTCAGTCCTGTTTTAGTCCTTTTTATTAGACTTGGTTTAGTCTTGGTTTAGTTTTCAGGTCTAGTTTAGACCTGGTTTAGTTCTTATTTAGTCCTGTTTTAGTAATGGTTCAGTCCTGGTTCAGTCCTGGTTTAGACCTGTTTTAGTCCTGGTTGAGCCCTGTTTTGGTCCTGTTCTAGACCTGTTTTAGTCCTGTTTTAGACCTATTTTAGTCCTGTTTAAGTCCTGTTTTAGTCCTGGTTTAGTCCTATTCTAGACCTGTTTTAGTCCTGTTCTAGACCTGTTTTAGTCCTGGTTCAGTCCTGTTTAAGTCCTGTTTTAGTCTTGGTTTAGTCCTATTCTAGACCTGTCTAAGTCCTGGTTCAGTCCTGTTTTAGTCCTGTTTAAGTCCTGGTTCAGTCCTGTTTTAGTCCTGTTTTAGTCCTGTTTAAGTCCTGTTTTAGAACTATTTTAGTCCTGTTTAAGTCCTGTTTTAGACCTGTTTTAGTCCTGGTTTAGTCCTGTTTTAGGCCTGGTTTAGTCCTATTCTAGACCTGTTTTAGTCCTGGTTCAGTCCTGTTTAAGTCCTGTTTTAGTCTTGGTTTAGTCCTATTCTAGACCTGTCTAAGTCCTGGTTCAGTCCTGTTTTAGTCCTGTTTAAGTCCTGGTTCAGTCCTGTTTTAGTCCTGTTTTAGTCCTGTTTAAGTCCTGTTTTAGAACTATTTTAGTCCTGTTTAAGTCCTGTTTTAGGCCTGGTTTAGTCCTATTCTAGACCTGTTTTAGTCCTGGTTCAGTCCTGTTTTAGTCCTGTTTTAGTCCTGTCTAAGTCCTGGTTCAGTCCTGTTTTAGTCCTGTTTAAGTCCTGGTTCAGTCCTGTTTAAGTCCTGGTTTAGTCCTGTTTAAGTCCTGTTTTAGACCTGTTTTAGTCCTGGTTCAGTCCTGTTTCCCAGTCTGAACACAGAAGAGTTCAATTAATGAAGAGAAAATGAGGTTAATGACAAACGCAGAATTATAAAAATGACTCATAAAAGGATAATTCTGTTTTCTGTCTTCCTTTTCACTTGTTCCTCTCCGGATATTGATTTTCAGATAATATTTCATCGTTGTACGTCGTATCACACAGACCTCTGATCGATCACGGCCCAGAGGTGACACGTCCTGGTCTCCATGGCAACAGATGTGTTGACATGAAGTTTGTAATTGTGGTTTAGATCACTTTAAACAGCTTTTCAATCACAGGTGGTTTTAGAGCTCAAAAATATTTCAAAAAACAACATTCTGACTGTGAGTGGGGTCGCCTCTCCACAGATCTGACCTGTAACTTGGTCTGGTTTGGTCTCCAGGATAGAAAGGTTTAATGCCATACTGTGGAACATAGTTTAGTCCTGGATTAGTCCTTGTTTATACCTGGGTTTAGTTTGGTTTCAGGTCTAAACCAGGACTAAATACTCCGAAACATAGATTAGTACTGGTTTAGTTCTGGTTTAGTCCTGTTTCAGTCCTTGTTTAGTTCTTGTTTAGTCCTCTTTTAGTCCTGTATTGAATCTGTTTAAATCCTGTTTCTGTCCTCCTGGTTTAGACCTTTTTTTGACCTTAGTTTAGTCCTGGTTTAGTGATGGATTAGTCCTGGTTTAGTCCTGGTTTAGTCCTGGCGTAGTCTTGGTATAGTCCTCTGTTAAAGGTCCCATGGCATGAAATTTTCACTTTCTGAAGTTTTTGAACATTAATGTGAGCTCCCCTACCCTGTTTAGGGCCCCCCAATGGCTAAAAGTTGCGAAATGTCTAAACTGAGCATTTGCGATCCTTTTCTGCGTTTGAAAAAAACACAGCTCAAACGGGCGATTCTGGACAAGGCACCTTATTGACGTCAGATCGAAAAAAAGAAATGCAAATTCAGTTCCACCACCGTCTGGATCTCCACCCCCTGTCTCCTTCTCATTTGCATTCAAGCAACAAGGCCCAGAATGAGTTGTTCAGACAGAGAGATTATGACTCTGACTCTGTACATGTGTCTTTCTCATGCACTGAGTGTTGATTTTGAAGAAGGATTCATTTACAGTATTAGGGAACCATTAAGGAGCCATATAAAAGCATCAAGAAGTACCATGTCATGGGATCTTTAAATCAGTTTAAGCCCTGTTTCAGTCCTGGTTTAAACCTTTTTTTGCCCTTAGTTTATTCCTGGTTTAGTTTTGGTTCAGTCCTGGTTTAGTCCTGGTTTAGCCCTGGTTTAGTCCTGGTTTATTCCTGGTTTGGTCCTCTGTTAAATCAGTTTAAGCCCTATTTCAGTCCTGGTTCAGGCCTTTTTGAGACCTTCTTTTAGTCCTGGTTTAGTCCTGGTTTAGTTCTGTTTTAGTCCTGGTTTGGTCCTGGTTTAGTCCTGGTTTGGTCCTGATTTAGTCCTGGTTTGGTCCTGGTTTAGTTCTGTTTTAGTCCTGGTTTGGTCCTGTTTTAGTCCTGGTTTGGTCCTGGCTTAGTCCTGGTTTGGTCCTGGTTTAGTCCTGGTTTGGTCCTGGTTTAGTTCTGTTTTAGTCCTGGTTTGGTCCTGTTTTAGTCCTGGTTTGGTCCTGGCTTAGTCCTGGTTTGGTCCTGGTTTAGTCCTGGTTTGGTCCTGGTTTAGTTCTGTTTTAGTCCTGGTTTGGTCCTGGTTTAGTCCTGGTTTGGTCCTGGTTTAGTCCTGGTGTAGTCGCGGTTTAGTCCTGGCTTAGTCCTGGTTTGGTCCTGGTTTAGTCCTGGTTTGGTCCTGGTTTAGTTCTGTTTTAGTCCTGGTTTGGTCCTGGTTTAGTCCTGGTTTGGTCCTGGTTTGGTCTTGGTTTAGTCCTGGTTTGGTCCTGGTTTAGTCCTGGTGTAGTCCTGGTTTAGTCCTGGTGTATTCCTGGTTTGGTCCTGGCAGAGTGGTTCACCGGTCTCTTCCTCTCAGGACTGAAGAGGTTGTGGGTTAGATTTCTGTGAGTGAAGTGTCTGGTCAAATCAGGAGATTGAACACTATGAACCGAGTGCTTTGTGGACGTGTCCCTCACACATGTCCCTGGTCCCTGCAGGGCATCTGACGTAATTGATTTGTGCCCAGAGTGTACTTCAGAGCGGCAACACAAAGGATCTGCCTAATGGAAACCCGCATGGAGCACTTTTATATCGAGCTGTAAGAGAGGACTTTTGACTAAAGCAGGAGGACAGAACCAGGACTAAGCCAGCACTAAGTCAGGATTAAACCAAGTCTTAACCAGGACTAAACCAGGTTTAGAACAGAACTGGCATAAACACGACGTTTGTTTGATTTTTTTTAAACGTATCTCCATGTTTTTAAGCTTGATTTAAACTCACCTGCTGCTGTGGGTTGGCAGAGGTTCCACGTCAACATCTGCATCTGCTCTGAAAAAACACTGAAAATACAATAAAAACACTGAAAATTTACTGAAAATACACTAAAACACTGAAAATATAGTGAAAATGCACTAAAAACACTGAAAATACACTGGAAATATACTGAAAAATACACTAAAAACACTGGAAATACACTGAAAATACAGTAAAAACAGTGGAAATATATTGAAAATACATGAAATACACTGGAAATATACTGAAAATGCACTAAAAACGCTGAAAATATACTGAAAAAACAGTAAAAACACTTGAAATACACTGAATGAAAAACACACTAAAAACACTGAAAATATAGTGAAAATGCACTGAAAATACACTTTTTCAATATACATATTTGTACAGAATCATGCAGGAGATGTGCCACCTCTGGAAAGTTACGCACTGCACCTTTAAACTGTGGAACCGTGTAAAAACATCCATGTGATTAATGTGTCGCCATGGTGACTGTGTGATAACCTATTGTTATCAGCGCACAACAGGGCTCTCAAGTCTCACGCATTGAGAGTGTGACACACGCAATTCGATGTGTTCACACGCTCACACGCCACATATGGCATTTCTCACGCTGATTTTTTTTTTTTTTTTTGTGCCCAGAAAATCGGTCTGTGTGGCTCAGTTTATGCAGGCACCGCGTGTTTTCAGCGAAAAAAACTCTCCCTCCCTCCTCCCCGTCCCGCTCCCCGGAAAAAAATCAGCCAATCAGAAAATAGATTGTTCTGTTGTTGGGCAGACTGTAGAGTGTAGTTTCAGCTGCTAAGCGCACACTGCCCTGTCAGTGATAAGGACAGCGACTGAACACGAGGAAACGGTGATGATAAAACAAACTGAGAACCATCAGGTAATAACTTCATTTATATAACTCTCATTAGTTGCTTTGTAGTTCAAGGCCCTGTCCCCACGACAACGTTTTTTGGAGGAAACGGAGATGTTTGTGTGCGTTTGGGCCTGCCGTCCAGACGGCGCCGGCGTTTTTGGGGGCGAGAACGGAGTTTTCCAAAAACGGTTTCCAGAGTGGAGAAGTCGGAGAACGCCCCCCGTCGCGTTGGCATGTGGGCGGCAAAAAAGCGCGGCAGGTGAGAAAATGATGACGTCGCGCTGCCGTAATCATCACGTGACCGGTGACCAGAGGGTGGAACCCTGCGCCTTCCTCGGCCCGAAATACATCAAGCTGCCTTTCACGGAACCGGAGGCAGAGGAGCTTGTTTCGGGCTTCCTCCGTGTGCATGACATGCCACAATGTTTGGGAGCGATCGATGGGACACATGTTGAAATCAAGCAGCCATCCACCAACGCCATGGCCTTCATCAACAGAAAGGGCAAACATTCCCTCAACATACAAGCGGTGTGTGACTACAGGTACCGGTTTATGGACGTTACTGTGAAGTGGCCTGGCAGTACGCACGACGCACGGGTGTTTGCCAATTCAAAGCTAAACACGTATTTTAAAACTGGAAAGATCCCATCGCTGAAAAGGCAGATAGTGGACAATGAGGAGCCCATACCAATTTAAGGGTGTTGTGTGCTGTAAATAAAGAAAAAGAGCAACCATTTCTTGTCTTTTTTATTAAATGAAAATTTACCTTTTACAAACAGGCACATGCAGTATCACACACAAAAATATATGAACGCATTTCTGTTTTCTTTACACAAATTCACACAACTATATAGCTGCCCGTTGGTGATGGTCCCCAGTTGTATATTCTCGCCAAAAAGCCAACATAATGTCCGAGTATGTTTAACATTCCCGTAGTAAGATCCAAACAAGCATTTTGCCTAAATAACACGACCAAGGTTAACGAGAGTTCTACTTGTTAATGTCTATCTAATAAAACGATAGCAAGTAATGCTAACTATCGATTTATAGGCAAAAACTCTGCTCACGCAGCGCAAATCTTTGTTCTGTGGCGTCTGTCTATGTTAGGGACCGTCAGCATTTTCACATTACCGGAGTGAGTCCCTGCTACATTGGTGGAGCAGGGGGACAAAATAAATTCGCTTTTGTTGATGGTCCCTAAAGTACACGTGTTTGCTTGTTTATGAAAGAGAAAGGACTTTCTGCGCATGTGCTCTTTGTAGTCCTGCGTTACTGGTGGCTCTGGCTCTTTCCGGTTTACAGCGCCACTTATCGGTGTGACATATGTACTACATCGTTTTCACTCAGCGCTCCGTGCTCATCTTGACGCAAATGTTTTCTGATCCAACACGTGTGTGGACGAGACTTTTTTTCACCCCGGGTAAAAAAAAAAAACAGGAACGTTGTCGTGGGGACAGGGCCTAAGTTTGCTCTTTAGACAAACATTTACAGCAGGGCTCTCAAGTCTCACACATTCAGAGAGACAATTCGACGCGTTCACACGCTCACACGGCATTTCTCACGCAATTCAAGCGCCCAGATTAACCCATCAATCGTGACTTTAGTCCACAACCACAACATGCCAGCACAGAATTAAATACCAAAACAGTGAGCTACACACACAAAGCACATCAGGTAACAGCGGCAGACATCAGCCCCATGCATTAAACAACTGCATTAAAATCATGGAAATCAATGCTCAACCCAGCCATAATAAAAAAAGTGTCTTACCTTCATGTCGTTAATAAAGGGCGAAGGTGCCTGCTCTTCTCCGCAACCTGATCGATAACATCGTCTGTGTCCAGGTTCCAGGTTTCGCACATTTTTTGCCCCCTGACAACAGTGCTTTCTTCAATTTTTCCCTCTTTTTCTCCGCTCCCCCCTTGTGTTGTTTAGTGCCTCCTCCTCAATTCATTGAACTAAACTATAATGCTAAGTATCCGACCGTCCGTCTGTCTCCTCTTCTACTTTGACTCACTTGACCACACGACCACAATCTTCACCGTTCTATTTCTCATGAAAGTGATTCAATGTTGTGTTGTACTGCGCTGCGACCCCACTCGGCCGTCACTTATTGCCTTTGCTTGGCCGGAGAGAAACGAAATTTCGATTCACTATGTGTCGTGTACAAGTGGCAGAATTCGACAATAAAGCAAACTATGAACTAAGATGAACTATGAACTATACAAACACCAGTGAATTACATGGGTTGGTTTATTGTTCTTTGTGAAAGGTTTTTCATGTTTTTTTACTACTTTTTAAATGTCGTCTTTCTTAAATGGAGTTTGTATATTTTTCTGGCCGTGACTTGGTTTGGCGAGATACAGCCTGTGGTCAATATTTATTTTAGTTTAAATCAGTTTGAATCTTCATTAAAAATTGACTCAAGATTGACTCAAAATTGATTTAAGTTGTGTTATAATAATAATAATGAACCTGGAAACTGGTGCAAATTGGTAAAAGAGGGTGTTACTGTGTTTAAACCAGGATTAAACCAGGACTAAACCAGGACTAAAGCAGGTCTAACACATAAATGTAAACCGAGACTGACCCAAGACTAAACCAAATCTAAATTAGGTCAAAAACTAAACTATACCCGGATTATATACCGGATTAAAACACGTGACTAATCAAACAAGGACTAAACCAGGTGTAAACCAAGACTAAACCAGGTCTAAACCAGGACTACATCAGGTCCAAAAGAGAACTAGTCCCAGAACTAAACCAGGACCAAAACCAGAACTACAGTGGGTCAAACCAGGTCTAAACCAGGACTATAGAGGGTCAAATCAGTATAAAACCAAACTTATACCAGGACTATACCTGGACTAAAGCAGGACTAAACCATAACTAAACCAGGGCTATACCAGGACTAAACCAGGACTAAACAAGGTGTAAGTAAGGACTAAACCAAGATTAAACCAGGTCTAAACCAAGACTACAACAGGACTTCACCAGGACTAAACATGAACTAAACCAGGACTTAATTCTCAGACAGATCTACATGATTGAGCAGCTGAACATTTGAAGTCATGAATCAGTCCTTATCAGACTCCTGAAGCAGCAGCTCTGAATCATTTCAAATCACACGCCACAAATTACATTTACTTCACTCCATTATCGCCCAAGACTCTGACATATGTGTCATCCACTTCAGCAAACACAAGGACTAAACCAGGGAGAAACCAGGGCTAAACCAGGACTAAACCAGGGCTAAACCAGGACTAAACCAGGACTAAACCAGGACTAAACCAGGGCTAAACCAGGATTAAACCAGGACTAAACCAGAGCTAAACCAAGACTAAACCAGGACTAAACCAGGACTAAACCAGGACTAAACCAGGGCTAAACCAGAGCTAAACCAGGGCTAAACCAGAACTAAACCAGGGCTAAACCAGAGCTAAACCAGGGCCAAACCAGGGCTAAACTAGGACTAAACCAGGGCTAAACCAGAGCTAAACCAGGGCTAAACCAGGACTAAACCAGAGCTAAACCAGGGCTAAACCAGGACTAAACCAGAGCTAAACCAGGACTAAACCAGGACTAAACCAGGGCTAAACCAAGACTAAACCAGGACTAAACCAGGACTAAACCAATACTAAACCAGGACTAAACCAGGGAGAAACCAGGGCTAAACCAGGACTGAACTAAACTAGATTAGATTAGATAAAAGGAGAAGTTCAATTTGTCAACTGGACAAAGTTTGTTTGGTTGAAAACGTTTCGCCGCTCATCCGAGAGGCTTCGTCAGTTCTGGTTCTAGTGCTGGTTAGACCCTGTTTATATCTCGCTGCAGGGAGGAGCTCACTACACTGAAATCGTTCTGAAACTATCTCAAATACTCTGTATCTTTTGTTTCTCTGGCGTCTCGTTTAGCATCTCTATTCAGCCCTAGGAGGAGCTCACTGCACTGAAATAGCTCTGAAACTATCTCAACTCATTTGTTCCTTTTTGTTATTCGAATTTCTCCGGCGTATAGTTTAGCATCTCTATTCAGACTAATGACCGTCTCCACCCCTCTGTCCCTGACTTGTTGACTTGAGACAAGTTATGTCTAACTCCCCCATTTCTGTTTAACGACGGATTCTCTTTTTTGACAAAAATTATCCCACCTCTTTGTTTACAGTTTCTGTCTGGGCTCTTGTTTAGCATACCCATTCAGTACCATAATGGGTGTTTTCACACCTCTGGACCTGACCTGGCTAGTCCTTTTGTTTTCTTTGCTTTGATTTAGGTTTGAGGATAGAGTTATATATGGGAAGCAAATTGTGTTTGACCCCTCCATTCCTGTTCAAGGAAGGATTCTCTTTTTTGACAAAAACAGCCTCTTTAACTCCCCTCTCAAACCAGTTCTTTTCCCTGGCTAAGATCTAGATTAGTTTAGGTTAAGTCTTTATTTGGTCTCACACTCAATGGCACACAGTAAACCAGGACTAAACTAGGACTAAACCAGGACTAAACCGGGACTATACTGCGACTAAACCAGGACTAAACCAGGGCTAAACCAGGACTGAACTAAACTAGGACTAAACCAGGGCTAAACTAGGATAACACATTCAGGGCGTTATAATCTGTATTGCAAAAATGGCCAAACTGGTTCATGGACATCTTCCCTCTCCACCATGACACTCGTTTTGGTTTTACCTGGCGTTGGACACGTCATTTTGACATGTTTGCTGTGATTGGCTACAAAAGGAACTGGTGGGTGGGCACTTCGGGGTGGTTCGCCCAATCAGCTCGAGGCATTCTGCTGTAAGTCTCTCGTTTTTTCAAACACTTCAGCGAGAGCCGTTCAGATGGAGAACGTGTAGAACACAGTCTGGTGTGAGCCTCGTTCACATTTTCATCAATCTGTGATCAATACGAGTTCACGGTCCAGTTTAACTGCAAAGACTCAAATCAAAAATAAATAAAAATGACAAAAGTGAATTAATGAAGATGACCACAATCTGAGTGAAGTGAATTTGACAAGTAAAATGATCTAACAATGGAACAAGATTTTTGGAGCTAAAATACAAAAATACATTTTACTACACTGGATAATTTTACTTGTTAAGTCGAATCTACTCAAATGAAGTAAAATGCAAGAGATTTCAAACGATGAGAAAAACGTGTTCCAGCTAAATCAGCTCTGTCCGGTCAGATTGTGTTAAAACAAAACTCAGATTAAAGTCTTGGGTAACAGAGATTCAGACAGAGCAGTGCCTCCAGTTAGCATCACATCACATATCAGTTATTATTATTATTCGTATGGTCTTCTAAACACTCGGCCTTGAAGAACACATTTCATTCCGTCGTACGTTTCTCTGTTGGAACGACAAATAAAAAAAACATTGAACTTTGAACCTCGATGATGAAAAGCTGCACACCATGAAAAGACAATGTGGGTGAAGTGTTTTGCCCAATGGCACAACAGCAGCGAGTACTGGCCAGAGCTGAACCTTTGACCTCTGAGTTGGTGGATGAGTGCTGTGCTCTTCACACTGGTAAAAACAATAATAACCACAAAACCATGGCAACTGAGTCAGAAATACGAGGAAAATAATTAGTTTAGACCTTGAGAAAGAACTCGAGAATATTTTGAATTTCGTTTTTCAATTGCATAGCTCTGTTTCCCAGCTCACCACAGGGACAAAGAGAGCAGAGCATTTCTATAATTAAAGGAAAAGTAACGTTATTTTACAATCTGAGCCTTCTTTCGGTAATAAAACAAGTCGTTTGACTCACCCATATCACGTTCGTGTCATTTGGAGCTGTTTGAAGAAAGTTATGTTGTAGCGTATCCGTTAGCATGAGTATTCGGGGCATTACTTTGCGGTCTCCAAATAACACAAACTTTAGCACTTTTCAAATCATAGAAGCCCGATGTCTTAATGTAAGATTTCGTTTGAAGCAAAAGTGGCCTGTAATCCGAGATTTATCCATAGTTTTCAGCTTTGCGTTTCATGTTTGGGTCCCGGGAGCTGAGAGCACAGTCCGCACATGCGCACTGGCGTCCTCATCTACTCGAAACTATGGCTAAATCTCGGATTACAGGCCACTTTTGCTTCAAACGAAATCTTACATTAAGACATCGGACTTCTATGATTTGAAAAGTGCTAAAGTTTGTGTTATTTGGAGGCCGCAAAGTAATGCCCCGAGCATATGATACGAGCCCCATGTTAACGGATACGGGATCATTACTAGAAGAGAACGGCTCAACATAAGTTCTGCGATACTGCTCCAATTGACAGAAAAATGCTATGGGTGAGTAAAACTACTTGTTTTATTGCCGAAAGAAGGCTCAGATTGTAAAAAAACGTTAATTTGCCTTTAAGAAGAATTTTCATCAATGAAATAATTTAATAAAAGTATAAAACAATACAGACTAAATTATGTTTAAGGTCGTTTTCACACCTGCCTTGTTTGGTTCGTTTAAAATGAACCAGAGTTCGTTTGTTCCTTTGATTCGGACCTTTTGTTCTGGTGTGAATAAAAACCAAAAATCTCGATCCGGAGCAAACAAGCGAACCGAGACCACCTAAAAAGCTCGGTCTCGACACGGTTCCATTCGAATCCTGGTGCGGTTCGTTTGAGGTGAGAATGCAGACCGGACTAGATCCGACACAAGTTGGCTTTTTGTACTTAACGAGCTCCCGTCGTATGTCGAGCATTATGGGAAACTGAGGCTGACGAAACAAAACTAAACTAAACTAAACTAAACTTAGAGAGAGAGAAGGAGCGATTGATCGAGCGAACCCAGTTTGCGATTGAGTTTTTCAGTTTTCATGTAGTCGTTTTGCTCATTCGTTTCCCAAATTCTGCGAGTGTGGTTTGGTGGTTTGTTGGTTTGGTGAAGTGCGCTCACGCTCGCTCTATCACCGGTAACGATGGAACTTGTCCGGACGTGTTTATCGTTAAAATGATCCGTCAGGCTGGAGCAGCTTCGGTGATCGGAAAATTCTTTTTGACAAAAGTTCCAAATCATGGCGTTCTTGTTGATCGTCCCGTCTTAGTTCTTTTTATAAATAAACTTGCCGTTCAAAGTCCCTGGCAGCGATTCGCTCGCCGCACGCCAAATTTAATTGACACCAAACCTTGAAATGACACTCATAATTAATTGCGTTAATTTTTATAATGCGTTAATTTGCAGTCTAATTAATTAATCTAATTAACACGTTAAACCGACAGCCCTAATAATAACAAATAGTGTCTCAAGGAAAAAACAGTCGTAGCGATGTGAGAACTCAAAATGAGACACAACAGAACAAAACGGAGCAAGGTTTAATCCTTCCGTTGCGAGTCGGCGGCAGACAGGAACTTTTATCAGCCACGCCACGCCCCATCAGGTGCACTCCCGGGATCCAGCTCCAGGACATCCACAGCCCACCCACAGCGGAAACTGACGCAACGAATCAGGACCCAGGGCTCGCCGAGGAGATTTACATATGGGGAAAAAAGAGCAAAACAAAAGAGAACACGAGAACAAATAAATTCAACAGAAACGGATCAACACCCGTAACAGCAGCTTCAATCCAAAATACAGACTTTATATTTAAGTTAATATATTTCTTCTTGTCTTCACAAAAACACTAAAACGGAAAAAAGCTCTTTACATTCCTGAAAGTTGGAGTTTCTTTTAAATCGCGGCACTTAAAAGTTTTAGACTCCAAGATTTTAACAAGACGAGAGTGGACGTGAATAAAACATGAGAAGGTTTAAAGTGACATATTAAACCCAGATTACGAGAGAGTGCACCGCCAAAACACGAGAAACCCACAAGTGGAGTTCAGTAAATCACAAAAAGGTTCAGACGGAAATGAAAATGGTTCAGCTACAGGAAAGGTTCAGTATGTCAACAGCTCAATCTGAAGTAACGGAAAACCTCATGCTCTGTCTGTACATTATCGCACTGACGTTCTTGTCTTTTGTTTATAGCTGTGATTTTATATTTTATTTTTCTATTTTATTTTGACTTGTACTTATTACGGCTGTCAGTTTAATGTGTTAATTAGATTGATTAATTACACTGCAAATTAACGCGTTACAAAAATTTACGCAATTAATTAATTAATTAATTCATTCATTTTCTTTCGCTTTTTCCGTTTTCTGTGTCGCGGGGGCAGCAGTCCAAGCAGTGTTCTGCTGCCCAGAACACAATGCACCAGCCCCCATGAATCCTTCCGCAGGTGGTGGGTCCACAGGAGGACAGCTCATGTCACAACAGGCCTTGATGTATCTTCTGCCATGGGGGCTACCAATGTCCACAGACACTGGGGGCGAGGTGGGGTCAAGCGTCCCGCCCAAGGACACAACGGCAGCGCCCATCCGCGGGAGCCGGGACCACGCGCGGTCAACCCGTCAAGAGCGGGACCCGAACCGCCAACCCCTGGACCACGAGGCATACGCTCCACCAACTGAGCCACCGCCGCCCACGCAATTAATTATGAGTGGCAATTCAGTGTGCATTTTAAATTTGGCCTCCTTCCGGCTGGCCAGGGAACGCCTTGGGGTCCCCCTGGAGGAGCTGGAGGAAGTGTCCGGGGTGAAGGAAGTCTGGGAGTCCCTGTTTAGACTGTTGCCCCCGCGACCCGACCCCGGATAAGAGGAAGAACATGGATGGATGGATTTTAAATTTGGCGTGCGGCGAGCAAATCGCTGCCAGGGCCTTTAAACGACAACTTTATTTATAAAAAGAACGAAGACGGGATGATCAACAAGAACGCTGTGATTTGGAGCTTTTGACAAAAAGAATTTTCTGATCACTGAAGCTGCTGCAGCCTGAAGGATCATTTAAACGATACACATGTCCGGACAATTTCCATCGTTACCGGTGAACTAACAAACCAACAAACCACCAAACCACCAAATCACCAAACCAACAACCCACCAAACCACCAAACCACCAAACCAACAACCCACCAAACCACCAAACCAACAATATATATATATATATATATATATATATATATATATATATATATGGTTAAAATGCAGAGAAGAATTTCTCCAGTGTGAGATCAATAAAGTCACTTCTTCTTCTTTTTCAAACCAACAAACCAACAAACCAACAAACCACCAAACCACCAAACCAACAAACCAGCAAACCACCGAACCAACGAACCAACGAACCACCGAACCAACAAACCAACAAACCACCAAACCACCAAACCAACCAACGAACCAACGAACCAACAAACCAACAAACCAACCAACGAACCAACGAACCACCGAACCAACAAACCACCGAACCAACGAACCAACGAACCACCAAACCAACAAACCACCAAACCAACAAACCAACAAACCACCAAACCACCAAACCACCAAAACAAACCAACAAACCAACAAATCAGGCTCGCAGAATTTGGGATGCGATTGAGCAAAGAGACCACAGAAAAAAACTGACAAACTCAATTGCAAAGTGGGTTTGATCGCTCTCTCTCTCTCTCAGACACTGTTAAAATGTGACTAATCCTGCAATTAATTAGATTAACTTTTGTAATCGCCTGACAGCACTAGTACTTATACATTTATTTATACATTTACTTTTATAATCATGTCTCATTTCACTGCGGTCTCATGATTGTGATGTGTGAGCTATTGTATCCAAATAATTTACCTTGTTTTTATTTTTATTTTTATTATTATAACTTTATTTAACCAGGGAAATCCCATTGAGATTAAAAACCTCTTTTTCAAGGGAGCCCTGGACAAGAAGCAGCAAAAAAGACAGTTACAACACAATTAAAATAACATACAAATTAGTTAAAACAGGTACAATTTATGGAGGCTGTCTCAAGTGCTCTCAGTCTGGATTTAAAGCCATTCAATGAGATAAGGTCCGTTAATTTCCAGTCCTTTTGCAGCTTGTTCCAGTCCTTTTCAAGCTTCTGGATCAATAAAGTTTGTCTAAGTCTAATGTAGCTTTTCAGCAGGGTACAGCACCTTC